>JADRCC010579387.1:0-10933 GCA_019843855.1 Hylomyscus alleni
AAGTTCCACCTTCTATTTCCTGCCCTGCCCTGGCTATTGGCCATCATATCTTTACTACACCCGATCAGCATCGAGACAACAACTGATATATCTCTAAACTGATTTTGGGCAGGTAAGGAAAGAGAAACATTCACAAAGTAGAAAACCCAGTGATGGGTTTTGCTATAAGCTCTGTTTTGAGTCTAACAGAGACAGCACTGAGTGTTAGCTCGGAACCAGCTCAGAGTGTATTTGCTGTCAAGCCAGTGATGATCATTCAGATTTCTCTTTTTAGAAAGAAGAAATTGCATCAACCATTTTTATTTTTGGAATAATGATGAAAATTTTTAAACGGAAAGAAGAGTTTAGACAGTAAGAAAACTAAGAACTTGCCACTAATATTAATCCATTTTCATTGCTATAACGAAATACTTAAGAGTACTGTAACACCAGGAAAAGAGGTATGTTTAGTTCATAGTTTTGGATGTTGAAGATCCAAACAGCAAGGTTTCTGGTAACATTTCCTCTCAGTGAGATCACCTCATGGTGTATGACCATGTCGGGAGCATGTGTAGGAAGAGATATCATATTGCAAAACTGAATTCAATAGAGTGATTTGGGGTTTGGGTTTGCTCTTAACATGGTCTTGAGGGGGGTCTTCAGGTCACCATGAGAACTACACTGATCAATTCCTTCTGAGAACAGCTGCCCCAGGGATTGGAGGATCTTCCTTTGCATCCCATATCATCAAGGCTCCACCTCCCAACACTGTGTGAAGGTTAAGTTTCCAGCTTATGAAACTTTGGGCAACACATGTAAATTATATCCGAAGTGATGGGAGTCATGTTGTCTCAAAAATAAGGCAAATGTTGTCTTTAAAGCTCACATACCTTTTGCACCTGTCCTCCCTTCTCCAGAGTAGACCCTGCTCCGTCTGGGCTGACAGGTTCTTTCTCCTCATGCTTGGATTCTCACATTACATATGGCTGAATGGAGAATCTCCTTTTCTCCTTGTATTTGTGAATTTAAAAATAAACATGGGATGTTGTGATGCAAATGTTCTGCAACTTACTAAAAATTAAAACACTGAGGTCTAGAAGTTTGTCTTGTGCTGACGACGTAGATCAAATGCATTTGTTTAACCTGCTGTATAGTGTTCAAGCCATGAAGGAATGTATCATTACTGGACCTGTGTGTTTCCATAAGGAGAGTTATTTAGGTTTTGATACTTTTCCTTCCATCATTTCATCTTCCTTCCCTCTCTTTCTTCCTCCCCCCCTTATCTTCTTCCTTCCTCTCTGCCTCTCTCCCTCTCCACTTCTTTACATTCCCCCCTCTCCTCTCTCCCTCTCCCTCTTCCTCCCCACCTCTCCTTTTGAGATAAGGTGTTTCTATGTAGATCAAGCCATCCTGGAACTCGTGATCCTCTTGCTCAGCCTCCTTAATGTAGAGTTCCAGGTGGGCGCCTCCACAGCTGGCTCAATACTTTGCTCATTTTTTGTGACAAATGGTGTCATGCTAAGTTTTACTTCAGGCTTGTTTGGGACTGAACTGTGTGGGCCTTATAGATGCTAACGCACCAACCATTTTCATGTGCATCTTCTGGTGCACATGCATGAGATATTTGAATGTCTTCGATTGTACTACTAGACACTAACCAGTTTCTGGTGATGTGGTCTGATTGTTCTAGAACTGGGAGCCAGAGGATTCATTCTAGTCCAGTTGTGGCAACAATGTACCTTGTCATCTTGGGCGTCTCCCTCCTTGGCCTCAGTTTCTTCATCTTTGAGATGAAAGACAGAGTCAGAAAATCTCTAAAGTTCCTTCATTCTCCGCTAAAGAAAAGCTTGTAGGGAGAAATTCTATGAACTCCTCAGAGGTTACGGCAAGTCTCAGAGGTGGGCTCGCTGGGAGCTTGGAGGAAAATTGGCAGCAGAGGCCCAGTGTCAGAGACTTGGACCAGAGAGACAAATGGCTTTCCCGGTCTTCAGAGCTAAAACATATCAGAAGCAGAACTTGTACACTATCTGAGGATTCTCAAGTCTAAAACCTTCTTACATATGAGGCACTCCTTCCTGCTTTGCCTCAGGATGTCTTCCCTCAACATCCCAGCCTGGGTTGCTCCCCTGGTGTGTTAACGGGCCAACTACTGATGGCAAGAGGCCCTTGTTCAGGAACTCTTTGAGAACAGCCCTGCCCCAGATGCAGAGGGTTAGGTCCCCAAGTTCTGAAGAAGTGGAATGGTCAGGAGTGAGCAGGCTGACCCGGAGCCTAAGGACATCTCGCAGGCTGGGTTCTGAAGGCGTTTGTTCTGTAACCATAGCTAATGAACCAGCGAGGAAACAGCATCAATAAGAGGCAAATTAAACACGGGCTCCAGTTAATTCATAGGCACAGCTGCCTGTCTTCCTGCGTTCAATTTCAGACTCACATTATGAATTACCTCCCTGGAGAAATGAGCCCCTTCCTACCAAAAAAAAAAAAAAAAAAAAAAAAGGAGCTATGAGCCAACAAACCAACTTCAATCCAGGCATGGCGACTTATCTCAGGGTCCTAGCTCTGTGGTGAGAGATACTTTGAGATGGCCAGTTGCACTGAAGGTTAGTAATTAAGGTGTAATTGAAATGAAATTAATTGCAATAAATTTGTAATGAGCACAGCCATTGATTAAGGGCATTCGGATGCGGTCTGGGCATGAGACATTGATTGCCACGCTTCCTTGATAAATGCAATTGCGGTGGTATCTTTTGTTGCTCCAGAAATCATCTTTTTCGTGTAATGAGTTTCCACAGGGAGGGACTGGCCTTGAAGCCATCTGACTTCCTGAAAATCAGAGATAAAAACAGACTATTCCTGGCTCCCGTTACGTTGGGTATACAGTTTCCTGCTCATGTTTCATGTAGGATTTATTTCACGGTGGCCCTCTAGTCCATATGGAAATTCATGAAAACTAGGAAGAGGCATGCCTTCCTCTGGGAAGACACAGTTCATACTAAGATGTACAGCTTGGCAAAGGAAGCCTGGGCTGGATTTCAGCTTTTATTGTTCAACTCTACTGGGTATTTTTGTACAGGGAACAACTTTCACAACTGTACATAGCAAGCTCCACGTAGAACAAGGTGACAGAAAAGCACAGAGAGAACTTATCATCTTAAAACTTGTCCCAGGAGCGGAGCTTCCAGATCTGGGACAAAATATCTTCTCTTGCCAGGTATTTTGATTGGTTGGAGGGTATGCAGAGATCTATGCAGAGATTGTCAATTAGGAATTACAGGCCTCTAGCAGCAGTAATGAGGGAAGAAAGGACTAGGCTGGATGCTAAAATGAGTATAACATGGCCACTGCACTCTCTGCTGGGTGGGTGGGTGGTAAGTGGGGGAAGCCCGTGATTCTTATCACACTGTGGGAGAAAGCACTGATACCTCAGGTTGGGGGAACGGGTGCTCACATGTAAGGGTCGGAGTGGACAGGAGCTACGTCTCTCTCAGAGGACCTGGTGTGCAGCAGGCCTGAGGGTCCCTGTGGTCCCACACTGAGTCAGGAGGTATGGGCAAGGAGATCAGATCAAGGTTGCTGGGGAAGATAGATACAGGATGTTGTCGCTGAACAACAAGAGGCTGAGGGGCCTGTCTGATGGTCAGAGACAAACACTGCCGTTTTCTGAGTCTGAAGCATCGTTCGTTCTGACTGATCCAGGGCCCTCTCTCCTGTGTGCTCATTTGTTCACTCAGTAGATGTTTGGTGCAGACTGTCTGTGTGCAGGTGCTGTGTAGAGTGTGAGGGGTAAAGTGGAACAGAGGCATGAATCCTACTGAGTAACACACGGTAGGACCGGCTCTCTGAGAGGAAACCTGGCACATTTGACTTGCTTCTAGGGACCTTTGGCCCACTGCTCTTTTGCCTCTCTGGGCCTTGGATGTGCCAGACTGGACTGCATCTGATGGGGACACTTCTGTCCTTTCTTTAGACAGGTCTGGGCCAAAGCAGGAGAGGGGGCTACAGGAAGGAAACAGGGAGGGAGGAAAGTGCAGTTGGCAATTGTTCCTCCGGGTGCCATGGGTTCCATGAATGAGTACAGCCTTTCCAGGACTGGTAAAGGCTTCCCTGCCCTTCAGTCTGAGGTTTGTAAGGGCACCCCACTGCTGGAGTATTTCCCTCTCCTGCACATTGTAGCAATCTGCTCTCTCCTTTGAAAACGACCATTTTTAGGTTTGTTTGTTTTGAGACAGTTTGTAGCTTACACTGGCCTTGAACTCTCTGTGTATTGAAAGATGACTTTGGATTTCTGAGCCTCCTGTCAAAACCTCCCAAGTGCTCTGATTACAGGTGTGCACCACATCATTCAGTTTATACGTGATTTAAACCCATGCTTCCATATAGACACCAGGAACGCTGAACACAAGCACAAGCTTGAGTCTGCCGCCTTCGACTCCCTGGCCATCCCGACATAGTGGCTAAGCTTCTCTTTAAAGTCCTTAGTTCCACGGTCAGGCTGTGCTGTGTTCCCTCTGAGGCACCAACTGCCTGGATGTCAAGAGCATTAGGAGTGTGTGCATGTGCACATGCATGCACATATACGTACATACATGCAAGAAAGCTTCTTTGCTGTTAGAGGTGAGATCTGAAGAGTAGGTTAAAGGCTAAGCAATGTATTCGTATCTCTTTCCATCATGGTGACCAAAATACCCGAGAACAGCTTAAAAGGATGAGGGGTTGTGTTCCACAGTTCTATGGGTGTTAGTCCTTTAAGAGAGGGAGGGTGTGGCCGACAGGAGCGGTTCATGTCATGGCCTCCAGGAAGCGGACAGGACTATACAAGCAGGCCGAGGACCAAGTGTACCTTTCAGAGACATGTCCTCAGTGACCTACATCCTCCAGCTCAGCTGCACCACCTGTTTCTAGAACTTTCCAAAATAGCATCAGCAGCCTGTGGAGGAACGTTTCACATCCGTTCCATAACAAGCAGGAAGGTGGGAGCAGAGTTTCCCCACAAAGGCAAAGCTCGCGTAAAGGCTTGAGGTGGGAGGGGAGAGTGGGATGTGCCTGAGACTCTGAAGGAGCCTGAGTTCCAGCTGGCATCTGGTGCCTCCTCTGGTCAAGCCCAGGGCCAGCTCTCATCCCTGAACCAGGTGAGGTCTTCTCGAAGTCAGAAGTCTTTTGTGTTCCTGCATCTTTGCTATTCAAGACTGAATTCTGTCTGGGACTTGAACTGAAGCCTGTGGCCTGCCCCGAAGGTCACTGATCCTCCCTGTGAGAGCACATTTCCCTGAAGTCCACATGCATCTTTTGATGTGCTTCCTGGATGAGGGAGTGGGTTCTCTGTCTTCTTAATGGGCCGTAAACTGTGTATGAGTGACACCTGGAGTAGCTAGCTGTGAAGCCTACTTCTGGGCTGCTGCAAGAGCATCCATGACCTGTAAGGCAGGAGTTGTGGAACCTGACTCAGCCAGTGTTTGCTTCATTATGAAGTGTTTTCCTCAAAGCCTTGGTTCTTGATGAAAGCAGTGCTTAACTGTGGGGCTTTGGGGAAAAATGATTGGATCATAAGGGCTCTGTCTTCATCAATGGGTTCATCCATCCATTGAAGGAGTCAAAATATGAATGGACTATTGGAATATAGTAGACCCGTGATGGGGTGGGGTTTGGTTGTAGGCAGCATCACTGGAAGTGTGTCCTGGAGAGTTAGAAGTTGTCCCTAGCCCCCTCCCCCTCCCTCTCTCTGTCTCTCTCTGTGTGTGTCTCTCCTGTCTCTTTCCTCTCTGTCTCTGTTTACTTTCTCTCTGTCTCTCTCTGTCTCTCTCTGTCTGTCTATCTGTCTGTCTGTCTGTCTCTCTCTCTTTCCTGGTTGTCTCAAAGGTGAATTAACTTTGTTCTGTCACCACCTCCCCCTGCTTTGCTAGTCTGTCACCACAGGCCCATATAGCAGTGGGTCCCACTGACTGTACTTTCCTCATCGCTGCAGCAAATATCTGAACATCACAACTCAAGGGAATGTTCTAGTTTCATTTCTGTTGTTGTGATAAAATGCTCTGACAAAAAGCAACACCAGGGAGGAAGGGTTCATTTGGTCCCAGGTGATTATCCATCACTGTGGTTATGTGTGTCAAGGCACCAACTTCAAACGGCTAGTCACACTATACCCATAGTTAAGAGCAGAGAGAACTAAGTGCACACACCCTTGCTTGTTTACTCGGATCCAGCTTCCTTCTATCTTATACTGTTGAATACCCACCCCTGCGTAAGGGATGGTGTCGCCCATAATGGACTAGGTCCTCCTTCATCAGCTAACAATCAGGACAGTCTTCCACAGACATGCCCAAGTCTTATCTGTTCTAGATAATTCTTCGCTGAGGTTTTTCCCTCAGGTGGCTCTAGGTTGTATCAAATTGGTATTTGAAATCAACCAGCACAGGTAGGTTTTTTTTTTTTTTCTTGGCTTACAGCTGGAGGGGAAGGCATGGTGGCAGGAGCATGAGGCGCTGGTCACACTGCTCACAGAAAGGAAGTAGAGAACAGGAATGCTAGTGCTCAGCTCATTTTATTCTTTGTATTTAGTATAGGACCCCAGACCACAAAATGATACCATCCACAGTTAAGGTGGGACAACCAACGTCAATTAACCTAATCTAGATAGTGTGTCCCAGGCATCCCTAGAAGCTTAATTGATAGCTGATTCTAGAGCCTGTCAAGTTGACGATCAATATTAACCATTACACTGAAACTTTTTGAGCCCAAATATCATCTTTCTTTCAAGTGTCGTTAGCATCTGTTGTGGGAATGACAGGACTGACTGAGGCTTTAGAGTACGCCTCAGTTTTCCCTGCCCACATGCAGCACATTCTCTCAAGGTCTCAGAACCGCAAAGCTTCAAGCCCTCTTGCCTGATTTTTATAACAAGTCTCTGAGACTTGAAATAGTCATCTTACTTCCTATCTCTGATTTGAGACCACAGGATCCTTTCTATTTTATTGACACACCTAGTAAGAACCTTTTTTGTTGTTGTTAGTTTTGAGACAAGGTATCTTGAAGCTCAGCCTGGCCTCACACTCACTAGGTAGATGAGAATAATATTGAACCTCTTTTCAGTTTGATCCTCCTGTCTCCAACTTTTCCGAGCCAGGATTATATGTGTATGCCATGTCCAGTTTATGATTCTAGGGATTGAACTCAGAGCTTTGTGTGTGGTAAGCAAGTACTCTACAAACATTCCCATCCAGATTATTCTTGGTGGGTGTATATATGTAATTATGCACATGCATATATATGTATATATGTATATATATATGTATACACACACACACACACACACACACACACACACACACACACATGCACACATGTGTGTGTAGGTGTCTGGTCCCAGATACAGATGCTGTGAGTCTTTCTCTATGGTTCTTCATCTGATTTTCTGAGGCAGGATCTCTCGTTGAGCCTAGTTTCCTGATTTAGCTAGGCTGGCTGGCCAGTGAGTTCCAAGGATCCACCTTTCTCTGTCTCCCAAGTGCTTGTATTACAGGCAAACATTGCTGTGCTAGGTTCTTCATGTGGGTGCTAATGACCTAAACTCAGGTCCTCATGCTATGTAGAGGCTCATCTACCCAACACCTAGACTTTTGAAATTTCTGCTAAAAGCCCACACAGCACACATTTATTGTCGTATCTATTTTAAAGTGTTCAGTTCAGCAGATGTTAGGCACATTCCAATTGCTTGCCATCAATCTGTAGAACTTTGTCATCTCACAAAGCTGAAATTCTATACTTGGCGCCAGTCAGCTTTCCGTCACTGACAGAATACCCAAGGCAAACAATTTAAAAGAAGAAGGTTTGCTCTGGCTTGTGGTTTCAGTCCATGGTTGATAGGCTGTATTGGTTTGGTCTTGAGGTAGTCCACTGTACTGTGTGGATTGGCTAGTCTTTAATATCAACTTGACTCAAGCGAGAGTCATTTTCAAATGAGAATTGAGGTTTCTATGAGAAACCTACGAGATTGGCCCTGCAGGGAAGGAAGCCTGCGGTGCATTTTCCTGGTGAGTGGGCTGCTCTTTATAGGTGGTGCCATCCCTGGGCCTGTGACCCTGGATGGTGTAAGAAAGCAGGCTGAGCAAGCCATGGGGAATACGCCAGTAAGCAGCACTCCTTAGGCAAGGAGGCCTTGCATCAGCTCCTGCCTCCAGGTTCCTGCCTTGAGTTTTGCCCTGACTTCCCTAGATGATAGGTTACAAGCTGTAAGATTAAATAAACTCTTTCCTCCACAAGTTGCTTCAGGTCATGTTTTTTTTGTCACAAGTACAGAAACTCTAACTACTATATTATGACAAAGCACATGTGGTAGGAGAGGCTGCTCTTTTTTTTTTTTTAATCTTGGCCAGAAAAAGAAATATAGGAAGGATCTAGAATCTTAGTATCTCCTCTAAGAGCATACCCCAGGGATGTAACCTTCTTCCAATGGTTTTGCCACCTTTCTGTGCTATCACAGGCTGGTGAGAAAGCCTTCAATACATGGTCCTTTGGGGAACTTTTAGATCCAAACTGTGGCAATACCCATAGAACCCCCAGTGTAAAAGTAACATTTATTTGTCTGGTGTAATTATCATCTCAGAGGCTTACTGCTTCAGTCTGATAACCTAGGCCTAGCCCTGGAAGCTTCTAGCCTCCATCCGATCTTATCTAGGCCTAGAATGTTCTTAACCTTTGAGACTTACTGCCGAATAAGCTCACCCTTTCTAGCTCTTTCTGAATTCTGACTGGCTGGTTCAACTCAGCTGCTCTGGCTCAAACTCCTCTCCAAGGTGACTGATTCAATATGGCTTCTCGTTCTGGGCCTCATTCTAACTTTGGCAATCTGTTCTAATCTTCTGGCTCCTTCTCATTCTCTGGCACATTCTGCCATCACCTGTGTCTAGCTTGTTCTTTCTCTGCAGCCTGTCTCTTTAGAATTCTCCTGGTAGATCTGCCTTCCCTCTTTCTGTGCGATTCTCTCTTTATGTAGCTTCTCTTTCCTCTCTATTCTTGTGAAAGTTGGGCATATCCTACTCTGTCAAATCTTTTCAAATTGTCACTTTGTTGGCCACTCAATTAGATGTCACTTTTAAACATGGGTGCTTCTTACTACAGTCTAACTTTTCCTTCATTGTTTGGGATTCAAAGAGTGTACTAAGGGTGTATTGTATTGTATTGTATTGTATTGTATTGTATTGTATTGTCTGTATTCCAGCCAGAGGGATTAAAGGTCTATGCTAAGGCTGAGCCACACACACCACAACTAGAAACAGGTTTTCCAAGTAAATACAATCTTGGGGTTGACAATGTGATCAAACATTCTGTAATACCCCAGTTTCCAAACTGTCCACTTCCTGTCTCCATAACTCAGTGTATACTGTAAGTACCTTAGTAAGTGGGATCTCATGGTGTTTGTTTTATTGTGGAGGGATTGTTGCATCCAGCATCATGTCCATGAGATTCATCCGTCTTGTAGCATGCATTAGAATTGGTCTTTGTTAGGTCTGAATAGTATTCCACTGCATGTATAAGGAATGCTTTATCAAGTTCTCTATCCATGGGCATTTCAAGTGCTTCTGCTCGTTAGTGACTATGAATTTGTTGCCTTGAGCAGGAGTGTCCATATCTCTTTGAGACCCTGTTTTTAGTTCTTTTGGCTACAGTTTTTAATCTTTCTGAAGAACCTCCATGCTGTTAGAAATTCTAATGTACAAGCTTGGATTCTGTCCGGAGAATGTTGACTTAGTAGATCTGGGCAGTGGGAAGAACTTTCTATGGGCCCCATAGTCTAAATTACTGAGCTAGGAGTATTCATGCCTTGATGATCTACTTCTGATGAATCTCCCAAGCTCTCTCATCTGCCGCCGTTCATCTTCCCACATGCAGGTCTGAGAAAATGTCATTCTTTCGAGGTCTCCCCTTTACCCCTCCTCCTCTGCCTGGAAAATCTCAGGGTCATCTTGCAGAGTCAGCTAGACATTGCTCACTGCCCCCAAGAAAGCGCTTCTTTTCTTGTCCTTGGCTTCGAAGGCCAGCTGCCAAGTTGGACCCCACCAGGGGAGAGAGAGTACAACAGCAGCTCTGGAAGGTCCACACAAAGAGCTATTCCTTCATCCTCATCAGCAGATTTAGAACAAAGTTTGAAGCTCACACATGCTGTGGTTGCCATGGTCGCTGCAAAGGCATTCTAAATGTGGATGGTTATATAATCCACTGGGATGACTCTGTCTGGGAAGAGAAAGTTTTATCCCTCTTTTTACAAGGAACCTGACCCCAGGACAGTGATGCCTCTACATGGGGTCATGCAGCGTGATGCGTGTGGGCTGTAGGACTAATACAGCATGATTTCTAGGTGTCTGCACCATCAGCCAAGATGGACCTCCTATCTGCAAATGGGAGGCTAAGATCTACAGAGAACCAGATCTGGGAAGCAGGATTGTCTGTAGATCACCAGAGCAGGTGGTGTTGGGAAGGAGCCCTGAAGCTGACCCCAACTGACTTGATTACGAATCTTGGCTTTTGCATCCTCAGGTTTTTGCTTGGGACATTACTTGTATGCTAATCAGTATCAACTAATGCTTTACGCTGCAATAGACAGCTCCAAAATCTCAGTGGCATTTCAAAATAAATGGTCTATTTATTACTGCAACCAGACACTTTCCCATAGTGACTCTGAGCCAAGACTACTGGCATCTGTGTGTGTGTGTGTGTGTGTGTGTGTATGTATGTGTGTATGCATGTGCACGTGTCCATGTACATTCATGTAGAGGTCAGAAGCCAATATCAAGTGCTTTTCTCTGTTGCCTTCCTCATTATCTTTAGAGTCAAGGTCTCTTCACTGAACCTGACTCTGTTTTGGCTAGACTAGCTGGTCAGCAAGTGTCTGAATTGTTCCTGTCTTCACTCTGAGGTTTTACACACACACACACACACACACACACACACACACACACAC
>JADRCC010579387.1:11033-23062 GCA_019843855.1 Hylomyscus alleni
GTGCACATGCATACACACACACACACACACACACACACACACACACACACACACACACAGAGCCATGCTTAGCTTCTATGGTTGCTGGATTCAAACTCAGGTCCTCATAGTTATGTAGCAAGTTCTTTACCCACAGAGCCATCTCTCTAGCTCCTCTTTGCTTTTTTTTTTTTTTTTTTCATTTCTAAAAGCTATGATGGAGGACGTCTTTCTACCAGGTAGAAATGTACCAGCAGCAGGGATGGTGGACCCGCAGGAGACAGTATAGGAAACAGTGCTCCTATGGGGCATGGGTGCTTGGATTGCCCTGCTCTGGAGCCTGTTTATTGTTTCAGCCAAACTTTGCCTACTCTTACTAATATAAGAACTGAAGATCTTCAGAGAAATGCAAGGATGTGGTCTTTGCCTTGAGGACTCATGAACGTCTCCTGTTTCCATGGGGCTCTGTCTCTAGCAGCAGGTTAGGGTTCACAGTCTAGGAGGCCATAAAACGAGCAGGAAGATCATAAATCTTGTCACTGAGCCAGCCTGAATTTTACCTTTGTTTCCACTTCTTACCGACTATGGGATCTTTGATAAGGCATATGTCTTCTCAAAGCTTGTGTTTCTTCACGAAAAACAAGTATGGGAGGATTAAATGTGTTCGCCTCTAAGGAACTTAGAGCATTTGTCCGCGGCAGGTGCTCAGTAAACGTACTCTCTGTTACCTTCCTGGTCTGAAGAGGCAGTGTGTATATGTGGGTGTATGTGTGTGCATATGTACATGGGTGTACATACATATGTGTGTGAGTGCATGTGGAGACCAGAGGCCAATCTTGAGTGTTATTCCTTAGGCACTGTCCATCTTGTCTTTAGAAACAAGGACTCTCCCTGGCTTGAAACTTGCTGATTTGGCTAGACTGGCTGACCAATGACTTGCAGGGATCTAACTATCTCTGCTCCTCCAGTGCCGTGATTTCAAGTGCAGGCTGCCATGCCTGGATTTCCACGTGGGTTCTGGGAGTTGAACTCAGGTCTTTATGCTTGTTCAGCAAGCACTTTCCTGACTGAGCTTTCTCCCTAGACCCAGAAATATTTGTGTGCTGGGAACTGAACTGAACCTCACACTTCTGCAAGATTAGCAACTGCTATCAACTGCTGAGCCATCTCTCCAGACACCTTTTTATTTCATAATAAAAGAAACTGAATAGGAAAAGTAGTTTTATCAAGGACACGTGTGCATGAACACTCAGGAAAGATGATTCCAGAGGCTTCGTGACTAACCGTGCTCTGTCCTATATGTGTGGAAGGAACAGGGTAATAAAAACCAGTGTGTAGAAAGCCTTGCGATCTAGGCAAATAAAAATTTATATGGGAGTAACTTCAATCAAGCTCCCCTGCTACAACAATCCTAAGACTTGTGAAAGAAAAAAAATGTATTTGTCAAGTTTAATTATCGACATAGCAATGCTAGTTTAGTAAATGTATCATGAGAGATGATCTGCAATACATTCATAGTTTATATGTAAGAGTATTAATTTTGCATCGGTGCTTAGGAAGAAAAATATCAAAGTAACACCAATGATCTACAAGGCCACACAAGTGGACAGCAGTTTATAGTTAGTGAAGTTGTGGTAAATTTTGATATTGAACACTCAGTGGTGGAAAGACAATCATTTAAAGCATATGGTAAAGAAAAACTTAAGGTATGTATCGGGATATAGCTTAAGCTGTTATTAAGAGTCATAAGATTAATAAGCTGTTATTGAGTGTATTAATCCTAACTAACCCTAACCAAGCAGATAGAAGCTCCTTTCTTTCTCATGCACTGGTCTGAAGAACAGCCAGGCTTGTAGAGGCTCTGTTCCCTGAAGTCACTCGGAGACCCCGTCTCCTTCTGTCTCCTCGCTCCTCATCTTGTCTCCTTATCCGTTGGCCTATCTTGCTATCTCAGACTTTTTATCTGGGGGGAATCTAACTTGTCTTTGTGTCTCAGTCTCTCCTGTCATCTGTTTACATGTCAGCAAGTTCTCATGGAGATCCTAGGCCAACATAGACCACACCCATCCTCAGTTCTTTAGCTCAGTCATGTGGCTACACCTTACTGTAAGTGAGGCTGGGAAGTGTAGTTATAAAAAAATATAGACAGTAGTAAAAATGTTGGTAGATTCTGTTTCAGAGAGAAGAATGAAGAAACAGCTATTGGATAGCAAGAAGAGTCTTTGACTTTTCCACAGCCTTTTTTTTTTTTTTTTTTTTAAACAACGTATTTAGTGGGAAAAAGTGAGGAACAAATCAGGACCAATTTTACATAGCTGGGCGTATCCATATGTACAATGTTTTCCTTTTTCCTGTATAAATAGTAGTCATATTTGAGAGTTAAAATTGTGAATGATTAAAATTATCTTTTTTTGTGCTTTTATTGTCTTTTCCCCCAATTTCCTGCAAACTAGCATTTTCTTTGTAGACAGAAAAAACCCACTGTATGAAAAGTAGGAAAAAAAAAAATCAAGTGTGTGTGGATGTCTGCAGCCACTTTCCTCCATTGTCCTTCTGGGTCCCTTTGTTGGTAGATCTCTTGGTGCTCACACCAAAGGATGCCACTGTCCATTCGGCCTCTCAGGTATGCAACGTCTCCTGGAGAGGCTGGTGGGGAGCTTATCTTAGTGTGGTTCAGACAATGCTTCCATGGAAATAAAAGCCAGTCTGGGATGTGGCCTTCTGGGGTTCTGGGATGTGGCCTTCTGGGGTTCTCTTAGGAAGAAGAGTTCCTTCTGTAAGACAGGGAGAAATGAGGGGCGGGTTTGTTCAACACAGACTGGAATAGAAGGGCAGGGTTGGGTCCAGGAAATAGGAAGTGGTGTAAAGGTCAGAATCTGGGTTCTTCTGCTTCCTGGAGCCTGAGATGGGGTGGGGTGGGATGTTGGCAAGCCCTGCTTCTCCCCATGGCCTGGCAGCTTTCTGACATGGCTGGACTGGGCATGGTTTTGATTCTTCTTCTAAGGTCTGACGTTTGGTTGTCAGCTTGACCCTGGGTCTAAGGAGGGTGTCTCAGGAACAGCAACGCGAGTGGGTTATTTTGTGGTACCAGGTGAGTATCCCGAGTGTCTCCGGTGTTCCAGCGAATGCTTCCTTTGTATCAGGTGTGCCCTGTATTTGGACATGATTTTGTATGACAGGTGAACACCTTCCATACTCTAGGCATTGCTTAGACCAGTGCTGGCCTGGGGTTCAGATCTTTATAACGGTGTAGCTTCAGACAACACTTATCTGCCCGATGCTTCAATCTCCTGCAAAGTGGGGCAGTGTGACTTCTAACTCTTCAGGCCAAGTAGGAGCTGCAGTGCCTAATGTGGTGACTGGCCTCAGGACTGGGCATAGCAAGGCACCGCAACCTCATGGCTTAAACAGTGGGGATTTATTGTTGCACAGCTATGGATGCTAGAACTCTGAGGTCAAGGTGTTTGCTGGATTGGATCTGAGGACTGTGAGGCAGCATCTGTTCTAGGCTTTTAGCTATAGTCCATTCAAGAGTCTTAGTGACAGTCCCTCCGTGGGTCTTCATATCCTTTTCCCTTTAGGGGAATGTCTGTATCCAGATTTCATCCCTTTTTATTTTATAGAGTTTTACAATTACATCTATTTATCTTTGTTTAGGTGGTAGGCATGCCCATGTCAGATGATAGGCATGGTGGGGAGGGCAGAGGACAACTTGTGAGAGTAGGTTCTCTCTTCCTACCATGTATCCCAGGTACTAAGTTCAGCTCATCGGCCTTGGCAGCAAGTGCTACTGAGCCATCTCATTGGCCCTCACATTTTCCTGTCTTCTGAGTTCACCAGTATTGTGGTGTTAGGAGCTACCCTGATGCTTTCTTTATCATGATTATTCCTGCAATGCCCCTGTCTCCAAATGAGAGGACTTCAGCAGACAAACTTTAAGGAGGGCATGGCCCATAGTGGTGCCATAGTTGTCTACAGAAGAATATTAGAAACATTAGTCCTCATGGCGACCAAGGAGGCTTGTGAGCTGCTCCAGATCATCTTGGGTTGCCATGGTGGTGGTGGCGGCTTCCTGGAAAAGGAGACAGTATAGTCTTTCTTGCTTGAGCCATCTGCTGATATTCCTGCCTGTTGCCGAGGGCTCTGTCACAGACAGTTCAATGTGGCAGCTGTCTCTGGATTGCTGGCCAGCTTCCACTCTTCCAGAGACACACCATTCAACCCCTCCCTTGGGCTGATGGTTAGAAATACTCAACTATTTTTTTTTTTTTCGAGACAGGGTTTCTCTGTGTAGCCCTGGCTGTCCTGGAACTCACTCTATAGACCAGCCTGGCCTCGAACTCAGAAATCCACCTGCCTCTGCCTCCCAAGTGCTGGGATTATAGGCATATGCCACCACCTCCCGGCTAGAAATACTCAACTATTACATCCATTTGTTTAGCAACCATTTCTTCTGAGCTTATAGGGAGTTAGGCATTATTCTGAGTACTGTACAAATAGTTACTCACTTTCTCCTCATAATGATTCCTTGGGAGCAGGTACTATCATTAACTCCTTCATGGGGAAACTGAGGCACAGGGAAAGAAGTTTAGTCTTTTGTCCAAGGTTTCACAACAAGCAAGTGGGCAGCTGGGATTTTCCCTAGATCGTCTTGTTCCAAACTATCACACAGAGAAGGAGAAGTCTTAGGAAGAGTATAAACTCTTGAGTCAGAGAACTTGAGTTTGAATTTTGGTTAATGAGCAGAGCTAGACATTTCTGCTATTGCTTGTCCTATGTACAAACAACTGTCCTATGTACCGATTTTCCCCCTAAGAATGACAGGCTCATCCCCCAGGTCTCTTGGACATGGTCTGGTATATCATGTGAGGTCATAGTTGACTGGCTAGGGTGTATATGAGACCTCAGGGTGTCCCTTTGGCTTGTTAGGACCTGTCATGGGGGGCAGTGAGGGTTCTCTCTTAGGGATTTGGTAAGAGGATTCAGTGAGGACTAGGGACTGCAACTTTTTGTTTTTTTTCCCCCTGGGGGGTGCACACAGAGTCAAGGATTACAAGGGAAAGAGACAGAGTAGGTGGAGAAGATGACTTTCTGAAACTGGGGAAATGAAGTCAGCCACAAGGATCCAGAGACACTTCATGCTAGAGTTGAGGGTGTCTCCAAGAGATTATCCTGACTCCTGTACACTGTCAGTGCCCCATCCCTCCAGCTGCTGTGAGCATTGGTTGCCAATGTCTTAGGTATTGTTATCTTCTAGAGAATTCTTGGCCAGGTGACCCAGTGCCTCTTTCACCAGCATCTGGCAGCTGCTGGCTGACTGACACTCAGTATATAGAAGGACAAGCTCCTGGCCTCAAGAAGGGCCCATTCTGCAGGGCATTTGCACTTGAATTTTCAGTGGGTAAGGCTGGGGCTGGTCTTCACTGAAAACAACATCTTGGCTTACCTCTCCTTCCCCTTCTTTTCCAGGCTCTCCCCTCTCCTTTTTCTCCAAGAGCCCCCTCCCCCATCCAAGTCTGTCTCTCTAGTCTGTTGCTTCTCAAGTGAAATTCACACACCCATCACTTGAGGATCTTGGTGACATGCACAGTCTGCCAGGATGCAAGGCAGGGTTTGTGTGGAGCTTGAGTTACTGCCTTTGCTAACGAAGGCCCAGGCAATAGCACAACTCTAAGCAGCAAAGCTATGATCTACTTTGTTGGTTCCAGGGTGACACTCTTCCTTTCCAGCAGTCCATGTAAATGATAAGCTCCTGTCTCTTCTAGTTTGCATAACCTGAAATACACATCTTATCTCTGTGGATAAGTCCTCTGAGAGGTTGAGATGGCTGGGCAAGCCATCAACCATCAAGTGTAGCGCACAAATGGAGATAACTGGGATGGATGTGGGAGGTTTGGGTGGGGTACTTGCCTCTGGATAGGATATCAGGAAGATCTCCTTGGGGGAGAGAGGCTGTTGGTCTATCATGTGTTCTGGATAGCTCCTGGTCCTACCCCATTGATCCTCTACGTGAGAACCTTAGGCCTCAATGCCAGCACTGCAATTAATTGGCAGCTTACCTCCGGTTGGCCGGACTCTGGTTCAGGTGCATTGCCTTCTAGATGAGACCATGCACACCTGAGCCCGCCACGTCCCTTTGCTTGGCCTTAGGCCCCTTAGCTCCTGACATTATTTTGATGTCCTGTGACGGCAATGAGAGGCTCCCACAGTTTCAGAGATGAACACAAGGTTGGTGTTATTTCCACAACATGTAATAGATTCCCTCCTTTCATTATAATCCTGGCGAAGCCCCTACAAATATTCCCCTTTCCAGGCTGAGATTGGTTCCTTCATTCATTGCAGCCAGCAGCTGGGCTGGCTTCCTCCCATCTGTTCATTTTGCCTCTTTGCCATTCTCTTTTGCTTGGGGTTGGGAGAGTGAAGGGATTGCCTTAGAAGGGCCACAGATGCCGGAGAAGGCAGACCAGGCAGCTTCCTAGTTTTTTGGCATACCTGAGAGTTTTCTCTTATGGCCTAGAAGTCATTGGCTGGAGGACAGGCCTTTGATTATGTAATCCTTTCACAGATGTGCATGGAGGATCCAGATGTGCTAGGCACTGCAATGGGATTGGAGATGAAAACAGCCACCAGACACAACCCCTGACCAGCACTCTCACTAGACTAGACTGCACTTTTCTTATCAATTGAAACACCTAACACTCCACCCCTATCCCCATCCTGGTCTCCAGTTTCCATAGGGACCAAATTTTACTGTTATCAGGGAAATTACCTTAATTCTAGGTCCAAAGGAAATAGAAGGATTTGCCCCCTGCTGAGAAGCAAAGTAGAATTAGATCGTTTTATTTCAATTTCCTTATTTTGGTTCAGTTTTCAGTAGACACTTCCAGAGAACTCCTCAGGCTGACGGCGGGCGGTGATGGCGGTGTAGCGATGGTTCTGATGATTCCAGGTGGGGAGAACCTTAGACGCCCCCTTCACCATTGCCTTCTGTGACCTGATGACCACATCGCTAGTATTATTGGCTGAGGGAAGTCTCTGTTTTGTTCTACTGAGTTATATAGAGTCATTTTCGCACCGGTGTATGTACTTAGAGCCCATGCTCCCCCATGGCCTGTACCCCATTCTGTGCTCTCCCCTCTCCCATTAGTCTCCCTTTCCTCCTAGACATCTCTGCTTCTGTTGCAATGCCAGATGTGCATACCTGGTTTTACTCATGTGTAGAAAATCTAGGATCAACAAATGAGAGAATGTGATGCTTGTTTTTCTGAGACTGACTGAATTTGTTTAACGCGACTCACTTCAGCTGCACCCGTTTTCCTACGGATGACAACTTTGATGGCTCTCTTTGATGGCCGAAAACCAGTTCCATTGCATATGTACACTACACTGTCCTGAATGGCGCACCTGCTGTTGGACACTTAGCTTGATTCTAGGACCTCACTCTGGTTCACCGTGCTGCATTAAGCATCGCAGAGCAAGTATCTCTGTGATATGTTGACTTAGATCTACGTTTGAGGGCACACAAAGGTCACCCGTGCCTCTGCAGAGACTCCTGGGGTTGGATCCTGCTCTGTGTCACTTGTCAGTGAGTGCAGAGAGGCTGCGTCACAAGTCCCCGACTGACTGGGGAATGTGTCATCCATCTCTGGGTTTCTCCCCTATTGTATTATATCCTCAGATAACTCCCCGAGGACTGCAAAATAGCAGTCTTTCTGCTTTCAGGACAGAGGTGAAATGCTGAGGTACTGAAGGCCCCAGTTCATTTGTGATTTTGGTGCCTACATGTCACTCCCACCACCTCCTCTATGGAGGCCTTTGGGAGATGGAAAACCTAGAGCAAGGGCAAGGAAAGAGTATCTCAAGAGAGAGTGGTGCCACCTGAGTATGGCTATAGAGGGTGATGTTGCCTGAAAAGGGGACAGGGATGAGCAACTGATGGCACAACATACAGATTTGGGACTTTTGTCTTATGGTCATTGGGGAACCCATGGGAATTGTAGACATGGACTAATGTGGTCTGATGGGAGCTTTTGAAACTTTTCCTTGGTCCCCATGTGTAGAATAGGCTGTTGGGTTCAGTGACAAGAAAGGACGTGGTGAACTAGTTGTCTGGTTGTGTGTCCACAGGTACACAGGGTAGGAGCCACGTCAGAGGCCATTAAAGGTTAGATCTCATAAGATTTAGCAGCTGATTAGATGTTTGGGTGAGTTAACACAAAGGATTCTGAGTGGAGTTAGGGACATTGGCTCTGTTTATACATAAAAGCAATGCTGGAGAGGAGGAATGCATTCATGGAAACGAATGTGGCTTCTAGACTTTGCCACTGAGACGATAAACAGCAAAGACCGACATCCCATAATGCTCAGGTCTGCAGTTGCCATAGCTGGTGCATCCACAACATCTTCAAACAGGAGGGACCCCATGATAAAAATCTCTCTCGCATTTTAAACTAAGGTCAAAAGCCACTCCAGTCTGACTAGTGGGGCAAATATATTAATTAAAGTGCTTTCAACGTCTGGTCATCGCCAAAAGGCAGAGGGACTATCAGTGTTGAAGCTACATCTAATTCCTTAAATGGGGACAGGTAAAAGCTACAGCATTGAGTCAGCACATGTAAAAAATTGTGAGAAATTGAGGAACTAAAAGTTTGTTTTATTGATAATCAGGGTATAGTTTATGTTGAAGAGCTGCCCAAATGTAGTTTCCCTCTCTCTCTCTCTCTCTCTCTCTCTCTCTCTCTCTCTCTCTCTCTCTGTCTCTCTCTGTATGTATAAGCAAGGACATATGGTGTATGTATATATGTTCAGGGTTATTTGTGTATATGCAGTGTATATGTGTTTGTGGAGAGGCGTGTGTGTGTGTGTGTGTGTGTGTGTGTAGGTGCACTTGTATATATGCAGTATATGTTTGGGTATGTGTCTATGTTCAGGAACATTTGCTTCTCTGTGTGTATGTGTGTACGTGTGTGTACGTGTGTGTACGTGTGTGTGTGTGTGTGTGTGTGTGCAGGGTCATTTGCTTGTGTGTGTGTAAATGTGCCAGAGGTAAACTTTGGGTGTCATTCATCAGGCACCATCCAACTCTTTGTTTCTTTTACTGGGATGTGGGAGTAGATTACTTACCCTGGCTGGTGAGCATGCCCCAGGGAGCTGCTTTTCTCTGCCTCTCCAATGCTGGGATTATGAGTGCCACCACATCCAGGTACTGGGGATCAAACTCAGGTTCTCATGCTTGCACAGCAATCATCTTACCGATGAAGCCATCTCCCTAGCCCCTAGCCAAAAAAACCTGAGGAACACTTTGAGGGCAAACAGGATGATAACCACAAGAAAGATTTAGTACCACAATATGGGATGTTTGTTTGATATGGAGGACATGCTTCCCTGCAGGGTCTGGTCCCTAGGTTGGAAGAGGGGTGCTCCCAAGAGATGGCAATGAGCCATACCTGGGGGTCACATCCTTCAACACTCAATTCCACATGCAACAGGAGGGGCTCTTGCTTGAAAAGAGACTGTGCTTGCAATCCCTGTGGGACATGATTGTGCTCAGTTCCCTAAATTCTCTGTTTCTCCATATTTATATATGCTGTTATTCAGTGAATACCTGATTAAGGAATGCAGCTGCCAAATGAATACATTTGTTGCTCATCAAATAGCGCCATGAGACTGGCAACGATGGGGCTTATTAAAAACCTTCTTTCATTCTGCAAAAAAAAAAAAAAAAAAATCCACCCCCCCCCATGCTCCAGCCTGACTCAATATTAAAGCTAGTGAAATGGGTAACCAATAGACAAAGAGATCTATTCCAGAGCAGATTAACTGTCTCAGGAATATGCACCATAAGGATTGCAGCCAAGAAAACAAATAGGCAAGGGTTTGGGCAAATCGGGCTGGGTTCCAGTGTTGATGTTTTGGGGATACTGGCACAGCTTCTTGAGAGACGTAGCCAGTGTGGGATCCTGGCTAGGACCTTCTAAGTTAGTTCTAAGGGATCAGAAGGAGCTAGCAAACATTCTTGAGCCAATTCCACATGTCTGGTCCTTAGCGTGTGTGTTTTCCCACTGGTTACATCATCCCAGGACAGCAGGATGCTGTATTTTGATTCCCCTGTACTTCGAATCAAGTAGTGGGATCAGAAGAGGAGGCTAACCCAAAGAGACTCCACTCCCTCGGTGCATCTGAGCACGACCACAGGAAGCCACATCTGTTTCTTTAGAAAGAGCGATTCCTTTTTAAAGTGTCTTAGACACTTCTGAATTCCCTTAAGAGAAGTCCTGGTTCATGATCTCCAAAATTGTTTCTGTCTCATATTCTCATGCTGACATTCCGCTGGCTGTGTTATGGTCAGTTCCTCTCTGACTCCATTTGGGACCAGAAGGAAACTGCCATTCTTACAGGCTAATGGGTGTTTCCAGGTTTGTGGTCGTTACTGGGAGACCCATGGTAAGGTCTTCTTTTATCCTCTCTCCTCATTCCACTATATAGACCCAGGAACACTTACCCTCCCCCCCTCATACAAGGCTGAGCGTAGCGGTAGTGCCAAAAGGCTTTGGGTTACACAAACTAGGGCAGGTCACCCCACTTTCCTTGAGGCCTCTTTGGGAGTAGAGGTGGTATTGTCTCCTTTGAAGGTCTGTCAGGAGAAGTTGCTGAAATATCTCTAGTTATTCCAAACCCTGGCCTAGGCTAAGATGTGTATGAACATGTTTCTCCTACAAAGCAGTTACGTCCAGGGCTCCATGGAAAGGAAGGTCATTGCGCCCATAACCTGGTTTTTCTGAAAGGGGTCTAAATAGCCTGATCTAACTTATGAGGCAAGATAGATCACAAGAGAGAGCAAGCACACAGCAGCCTCAAGTGCTGAAATATTCACTCCTGTTTTCCCAGGCAGCATTTTCATTAACCTGATTATTAGGATTATTTTTCAAGGAAAGCCAATGAATTGTTTGGGCTTACATTTCCTGACCCGTTTTAGGTTAATGGACAGTACATTTCCATTTGAATGGAATGGACTCTAAAGGGCTTCAAGGGCTGTGCACTCTACTTGTTTATTGGTGCATGTCTCAGATTGAGCTAAAACAGAAACAGACTCTAAGACAAGAATGTTAAGTAACTCTTGGATCTGATCCGAGGTGAGAAAGCAGCAATATGGCTGGGGAGTGGGATCAGGGATAGAACGAACAAGACATGTTTGTCAGCAGTTTATCACTACTGGCAACTGGGAAACTTACTGTGGGTAACACAGAACACGTGTCATGGTCACACTACCAAGGTCTGAGGAAGTTGGGTATTATTGTCTGACTTTGGTCATTTATTGATTGAATGCTATTCCTGCAGATTCTCTCTCTTTTTCCTTCCTTCTTCCTTCCTTCCTTTCTTCCTCCTCCTCCTCTTCTCTTCTTCCTTTCCTCCTCTTCCTCCTCTCCCTGTCTTTCTTCTCTTCCTTCCCTTTCTTCCCTTTGAGATGAAGGCTTGCTTTGCTGCTGAGGTTGACCTCAAACTTGCAGCCTTCCCGCTCCATTCTCCAAGTGTCTGAGGTCACAGGCATGTGCTACCACATCTGGGACAAAATGACTGCTCAGTCCTTCAGTTTGTATGAAAGACACAGCAGTGACATTGAAGCTTCGGGTGGTAGGCAGCCACCACCTTTCATGGGAATGGGAGATGCCAAGAGAATGTGAATTAGGCATGATGCTATTGGCACAAACTTAACAAATCTGCATTCCAAAGTACTTTATACAGAACGTGCCCTGTACAGTAATTCTGTATTTGTCTTCTTGCCAGACTCTCAGTTTTCTGAAGGCAAGGCAATGCCTTGATTTCATTTTATTGTCTAACACAAACCCAGCCTGGAACTGTTGCTCCTTGAACATCTACTTGTATGGACGAATGATTGAGGGAATAATTGATCAAAGTCTTGAAAAATGTATTAGACAAGAATTTAAACTCAGATGCTTAGGAGGTGCGGAGCATGGCTTGAATGAGCGACATGGTCCAGAAAGAAGAAAAATAGGAAAGAGGCATTGTGGGACCTGGAAGACACATTTCTT
>JADRCC010579389.1:0-24271 GCA_019843855.1 Hylomyscus alleni
CTGTGAACTTTTACAACTAGAACAAGCCTTCGAAGCTACCAAAGCAGGGCAGAGCTTTCTGTGGAAAATGGTTCTGTTGTGCCTGTATCCATTATCTTTTGAGCGCGTGACAACTAACTTCCTTTGTAAACTAGCTCCCATCCATCCTATGTACAAAGACCATTTCTATCAGCTTCTATAAAGTACTTTCCAGGAGCTTGTTGCCCTGTTGTTTCAAAAGCCAGCTTTTCCTTATTTGTTTTCATGTCTCTAAGCTACCCTGACTCTTTCCAATATTATTTTGGTTGACTTATGATAATCAAAGTTGTTGTCTATTGTTTGCTCACTGTCTCATGCAATTCTAAAGCAGAAAGAATTACATCTGTTATTGCATCGTGTCCTAACACTTAGAGCAACATAATTGCTAGTACTGTATTTGTTAAACAAATCAACAAAGATTAGAGGTATGCACTGTGATGCCAATTCACTCCATCAGATTTTAGAGAGCCCATGGCACATGGTAGTTTTCCTTATCTTCCTATTTAATTATTTCTTCCTAATATACAATTTTGACCTTTAAATTCCACATACTTTTCTTTTAGTTGTCCTGAAGACTTGGCAAAATATGTTCTTTCTTGAGACCTTTATCATTTCTGTAAATTGTCAAGTTTTGACCAGAGATATGGCTCAGTGGTCAAGAGTGGTTAAGACCTCTTCAAGAGGTGCTGAATTTAATTCCCAGTGAATCACGTGATAGCTCACAACCATCTATAATAGGATCTAATGCATTCTTCTGTCCTGGAAGTGTAGAGGCAAATAGAGTACTCATATACATAAATAAATAAATCTTTGACAGCTACAGTGTACATATATATATATATATATATATATATATATATAATAAACAAATAACTTTTAAATATCATATTTTAAAGTGCAGAAAATATATTCAAATATAGTGTGTACTATGTCCATGTCAAGTTTCTACAGAGATCAGAAGAGCGCAATCAATAGACACCAGGTAGATACTAATAACAGAACCTGGGTCCTCTGCAACAACAGAAAGTGCTATTTACTATTGAGCCCTCTTTCCAGCTATACATATTTGTGAGTTTTTATTAAATATGAAAGCATTCTGTGATATTCAGTGGCTACCTAATTTATTGTTTATCTATGACATTAAGACTTATTCTTATATTTTGACATTTTTCTATATTAATTTCATATTTTGATACACATTTAAAAACTAATTCTAATCATGTTTTACTCATATTCATTCTTTCTCTAAATATTTTCTATATCACTTACTTGATTACTATTATTTTCAGATATTTATCTATAAATGTTTTCTTGACCATGCCATTTATTTATTCAATTTGAATCTCTACAAAATAACAGAATGTTTTATGCTCACTATGTGTCTGACAAATGGAAGCAGCGATGAACTAAAAGCACACAGATATCATGAACTCCTCTTTGTAGACCTGGGTTTTTTACATATGCTCTAAACTAACTTTTTCCATTTCAAACATCATTTCAGATACTATTTTAGGCAGTGACTTCGAGTTATAGTTTGGTTTCCTCAACTGAAGGGAAATTTATAACTTGCTCAGAATTAAAATGGCAACATTGACGACTTTGCTGGTTATGTAGACTACGTGTTTTCTCTTTTAATTATCCATGTATATAAGAACGCACTATGTTGTTTAGAAAAAAATCAGTTAATTATTCCAGTTTCTCTGTTTCCTTTGTGGATTTGTATGAGACTTAAGCTCATCTAATACTGTGGTTTATAGTTACTCAAATCCAATTATAAATGCAATTCAAACTAAATAAATAAATAAGCAAATCTCACCCCTCAAGCTTTGCCTTGGTTGAATAATATGAAATAACCACAGCTTGTAGCTTTGATTAGCCAGGCAATTGCTACTGTGTAGACTTGGTATGCCTTTCCTTACTTGATAGTGTATCTTCATTTTCAAACCATGGTTTCCATTAGACTTAATTATGCTCCCCTGCTACTTTAAATCGAGGGTGTCCTTAAAATGAGGATTGCCTCTATTAAATTTAATTACTTCCTTCTGTGGATCAAGTGGCTATGATGCTGCTATTAAAACGAAGTTGTTACTGAGAGTGGCTGTTCCCAAACTGGAAACTTCATTTATAAAGCGACTCCTGGTTTCTTAGCAGCACCATGATTTGGACCAGCTGTATGCAGTTCTTGCATGAGTTTGCTACCTTTTAGTAATCACTCGTTTACTGGATTAAAAGTCTCACAAAGTTATAGTACATGTCTTTAAATTTTTTCTATTTATTTTATCATTTTGTGCTACTTGATTGATATTTAAAGACTGCAAAGGCCTATGTATAGGAGATATATGTTGTGACTAATGTAGAGTAGTACTTGAATTCCATCTATGCTTTTATTTAACTTATTAGTAGTACATCTAAGGGGATTGCATCCCAATTAATAATAGGTGATGGAAGCAGGACAAAGCAGAACAGATAATTGTGCCATCTGGGTACTAACATCTATAACAATTTTAACTAAGATAATTGGACTTGAGAGCATCTTATCACTTAGATTTTCATTTAGAAATAGCCCAGCTTCATTCTACTAATCTTCAAATCCTTTTGAACACAAGTAACATTGATAACTTGTTGAAAGAATCTCAAGGTACATGAATAAAACAGAATAACAGTATTATTTGATTGTCTAGGAATAAGATCATTTGCCTTACACAATTCTCTGTTAACTACATTCTGGCTGGATGACACTCATGGTTCTCTTCTGTAAAAGAAAGGTGACAATAATAATTCCCATCCATCCAGTCTTGCAATGCTTTCAATATGATGAAAAAGGATTGCTCTAAGATGCTTGTACTAATATTAACTCAAGACATTTCTGTTCATCAGAACATATGAATTTAGTTCAGAAAATAAGAAAACAGAAATAAAGGACTTATGACATTTATAAAAATATCTATTCCATAGGTATATGCTATCTGGATGTTTCTGAAATGCTTTGACTCCACTCACTAAATGCCATGGCATACCAAGCACATGACTTATGATTGTAAAAATTTTCTTTCTTTAATTTAAAAGTAGATCTTATAATGCAAATAAAGGAACCCCATTGTTTGCATACTTTTACAAATAAATATTTTAATTTATTTGCAAATATTTCATCTCTCATGTATAAGTGTGTGGTGTATGTTGTGTGTGTGTGTGTGTGTGTGTGTGAATTCCTATGTTCCTACATTTCTCTTTCCTATATCACTTTAGATATTGCTGTGTTTTCACATCTCTGGATCTGAAATTATTCAAAGAACAATTAAAATGGCAAGGCCTTTAATTTAGAACTAGTTTCTGATACATAATATTGAAAGACTCTAAGGGAATGTAAAGAGTCAATGGTGACAAGAGGTGGCACCAGGCAAGTTCGGATCCATGGAAGAATGACTCTTACCTCTTTCTGGATATTGAGAGTGAGATTAATGTAAGTTATTTTAAGCAACAGAATCTTGTAAAACAGTAACACTAATAAGAGCAATGACTAATATTTACTCAGAGAGTGTGCATGCTAGGCATTTAGCCAAATGCTTTATACATGTTTTCTAATTAAATTCCTTAAATATCTGTCCCAGGTACTCTGACTGTAAAATCAACTAAACCAAGATGTGCAAAGATTGCATAGCTTGTTCACTGTTACATATTGTTTCCACACTCAGAGATAACACATACCAGGACCCATTGTAAATTTTTATGCTGTATTAATAGGTGAAAAAATTCAGTTCAATGGCACTTGGTCCAAGGTCTCTAGCAATAGACAGAGTTTGTCCACAACTCCTGTTCATAGAGATTAACTGCTATCTTCACTGCTCAAGATACCCTTAGGTTACTTCGTGTGTGAGACTAACACACACGAAGTAACCTAAGGGTATCTTGAGCAGTGGAGTCTAGAAATAAAAAGCTTTCTTACAAACACAATGTTGTTTCGAAACAATGATGAGATAGAAGCCAATTCTCTGGTTTCCCCAGTTAGGTTACCTCTATGCCCTGTATTTTTCTACGTGATGCTGGGGACATGCTTATGAGAATATCATGGTGGTATTTGAAGAAAAAAAAAATGCTATACTTTCTGTGCTAGCCAGGTTTTGTCTATACAAACAACCCCTCTTTCTTCAAGTATGGACCAATCTTTAAAAATGTGTTTTTATTTATTATTTTAGAATTTCATATCTGTACTCAATGTCTTTAATCATATCAGCACATGTCCCCTCAAAGTCTTTGCAGTCCTCACCCCCATTGCAGTCTCATTCCCAATTCAGTTTCATTTATTTTTATATAATCCACTGTTTGATTACTGCTGTACATGTGTGCCTGGGTGTAGTGCCTTCCACTAGAACAATTATCTTTTCCCTGTTCATTCACACTGCACTTAAACTCATTGCAAATTGGAAAGTCAAGGACTAAATACAAAAGAAAAATTGAGTCACACCTATTTCCTTTAGAGTCTATGCTGATTCAAAGTCATTGTGATTCAATAACCTTCATGTTTGTCATGCTTAGTCATCAGCATTGCCTTGCCCACTAATTAATGAATCATTTGGTAGGTCAGCTTGAGCTGCTTATTATGAAGTAATGGGAAATTAAAAAAAAAAAAAAAAGCATCTCCAACACATAACTTTGTCTCCACAAGGAATGGATAGAGGAAGTCTAAAATTAAAGCAAATATTTATAAAATGTCTAGTTTACTTCAGCAGAATTTAAAAAAAATAACCTCTAAATACAACCAATATCCTTAACTATAATAAATGAAGGAAGCAGGCCATTTTTTTATGTATTTGTGAGTTTGTTTTATTTATTTTGTTATTTTTCATTTTTTTTTAATTTTTTACATCAGTCCACCTGTTTATATTTCAAATGACATTCCACTTCTCGATTATCCCTCACAACCCTCCCCCTGCATCCTACAACCTCCCCCTCCCTCTTCCCTTTGCCTCTATGAGGGTGCTCACCCACTCACCCACCCTCTTCTGCCCTACCCTTCCAGCATCTCCTTATGCTGGGGCATCAAACTTCCACAGGATCAAGGACCTCCCCTCCCGTTGATGTCAGACAAGGCTATCATCTGCTCCATATGTATCTGGAGACGTGGATACATATCCCTGTACACTTCTTGGTTGATGGTCTAGTCCCTGGAAGCACTGGGTGGTCTGGCCAACTGAGGCTGTTCTTCCTATGGGGTTGTAATCCTCCTCAGTTCCTCCAGTTACTCCACCACCTCCCCCACGTGGTTCCCTGACCTCAGTTTGGCTTGCAGCCAACCATCACATCCATATCTGAATTGGACAGTTCTTGGCTGAACCTCCTAAGGAGCAGCTACACCAGGTTCCTGTCAGCAAGTGCCTCTTGGCAACAAGAACAATGTCAGGATTTGTGTCTGTAGACAGGATGAATCCCCAGGTAGGGTAGTCCCTGCCCGAATGGCCCATCCTTCAGTCTCTGCTCCATTTTTTGTCCCTGTTTTTCCTTTGGTCAATAACATTTCTGGGTTAAAAACTTTGAGATGGGTGTGTGACCCCATGCCTCGACAGGGGGCTGTGCTTATCTACTAGAGATTGTCTCTACAGGTTCTATCTCCCCTTCTCTGCTAGAATCATCCCTGTTGGGTACCCTCTAGTGGCTATCCCCACTTCCTCATCCCCTCCCTGCTACATATTTTTATTCAGTTTCCTGACCCTATCTACCTCTCTCCTGTCCCCTCCGCTTACTCCTTCTTCTCTCTTCCTACCAGTTCACCTGTATCCTCCACCTCCCACTATCATCCTGTTCCCCTCTTAATGCAGAACTGAAGCATCCATACCCTGGTCTTCCTTCCTCCTAAGCTCCATATGGTCTGTTGTTTGTATCTTGAGCATTGTGAGTTTTTGGACTAATATCCACTTATCAGTGAGTAAGTACTATGTGTATTCTTTTGTGTCTGGGTTACCTCACTAAGGATGATATTTTCTAGTTCCATCCACTTGTCATTGTTTTTAATTTCGAACTAGTACTCCATTGTGTAAATGTACCACATTTTCTGTATCTATTCTTCTGTTGATGGAAATCTGAGTTGTTTACAAATTCTGACTACTATAAATAAGGCTACTATAAACATAGTAGAACCTGTGTCCTTGTTATATGTTGGAGCATCTTTTGGATATATGCACATGGATGGTATAGCTGAGTCCTTAGGTAATACTATGTCCAATTTTCTGAGGTGCGCAGACAGCTTACCTCTGCCTTCTGCAGAAATCTCTCTTCCCCCTAAGATCTCTCCCACAGCAAACACAGTGGCCTCTGAGGCCAGCCTCTGAACTTTCCTTGAGAAGCATGGTAAGGCTGGCTTCTGTGGCCCACCTCTGCATTGCCCCTCAGAAGTCCTGCTCCCCCTTCTTCCCCTTGCAGCAAATGTGGGGGAGTCATCCCACCTCCCCAACTGCTCCTAGAGGACTCAAGGAGCCACGAGTGCCAACCCAAATAAGACAAATGACAAAAAGTCCTCAGCTTCAGTGGCATGGAGGTCAGAACTCTCCTAGATAACCAGGTGCAGCTGGAGCCTATTCTTGAAGAAAGGAGATTAGGATCCCATACTTAAATCATAGTAAAGAGATAATCAGAGGTCACAGACCTCATAGCCCCACAAAAGACACTTTTCAATCCCCTTCCCAGCTTCAGTTCTGTCCTACCAAATGGTATTCTGTCTTGAGTTATGACATACCTAACCCACCTACCCTTTCCTTCACCCTAAGCATTCAAACAATTTTTAATTACTCTATATGTAAGTATTAAAGCCTCCGAGCTAGAGGTCGCACTCCAATCTGGGACAAGGGGAGGCTTGTGACCCGAGTCTGACTTGTTTCAATAAAAGACTTTTATGCATGCTTGCAAAGGACTCTGCACTTCCTGAGTTCTCCTGGGTTTCTCTCAGAACCAGGGCATAACAACTCCAGACTGATTTCCAGAGTGGCTGTACCAGCTTGCAATCCCACCAACAATGTAGGAGTGTTCCTCTTTCTCCACATCCTCACCAGTATCTACTGTCACTTGTATCTTTGATCTTAACCATTTTGACTGGTGTGAGGTGGAATATCAGGGTTGTTTTGAATTGCACTTCCTGATGACTAAGGATGTTGACCATTTCTTTAAGTGCTTCTCATCCATGTGTGATATTCCTCAGTTGAGAATTCTGTTTAGCTCTGTACCCCATTTTTAATAGGATTATTTGGTTTTCTGTAGTCTAACTTCTTGAGTTCTTCGTATATTATAGATAATAGTCCTATATTGGATGTAGGGTTGGTAAAGATCTTTTCCCAATCTGTGGGTTGCCGTTTTGTTCTATTGACAGTGTCCTTTGCCTTATAGAAGCTTTTCAGTTTTGTGAGTTCCCATTTGTTGATTTTGATCTTAGAGCATAAGCCATTGGTGTTTGGGTCAGGAACACTTCCCCTGTGCCCATGTGTTCGAGACTCTTCCCTACTTTCTCTTCCATTAGATTCAGTGTATCTGATTTTATGTGGAGGTCCTTGATCCACCCCTTGTGTAGCTTTGGCTGGTCTAGAACTTACTCTGTAGACCAGGTTGGCCTAGAATTCAGAGATCTGTCTCTGACTCCTAAGTTCTGCAATTAAAGGCTTATGCCACTATCACCAGCCACCGTTTACTTTCTTTTAATTTTGATTATCTGTTGAGAAACTTTGTCAACTGTGTTCCTTTTTCACACAGACTTTCCTTTACTAGCCTGCTAACTTGGCATCTGTGGACTCTCTTTAGTGTTACTCATTTGTAATCCTCTAACTGGGAGTGCCTAGAAATACATCTTTGAATTTTTGAAGCCGCTGGTCAGTAGCACAAAATCTTATGAGGCTTTTGAAGTCACTGACAAACTAACTTCCTGTTCAGAAAATTCAGTCAGTTTGAAGAATAATTTACAGTATGGTAATTATAAAAAATATATGAGAAACAGAAATGATAACAAAAACTCAGAGTCATAGACAAAAGCAATATACCTAAAATATTATTATGTTTCAACAATATTTAAATTATTTAAAATTTTTATGATGTCTAAGAATTCAAGTCACCAAATATTTTATTTTTCAACTGAAAATAAATCTTTATAGTACAAAGAGTATGACATACATTTAAAAAAAGTAAGCAAAGGCACTGATTACAACAGATATTATTAATCAGATAATATATTATTCACCTTTTTAAAATCAGGGACAAACCATTAGGCATCTAGAATAAATTTTAATTATTTTTATCATTAATTGTTTCTATAGAAGACAAAGGAAAAGAGAGATTTCCGGAATCTGCTAAATAGTTAAGGAGGAACACACCAGCAAGTTTTTAAGTGCCTGATGGAGCCCTTCATGTATTTGATGGTCTTAGACAGCTGTTTGCAGCTGTGAGCTTTGTCTATCCACTGAAAACTTGTCAGCACAGGAGAGACCTAATGGAGTCAATGACATAAAGGAAATTGTTGCACAGAATGATTACACATCAGCTTAGCACAAAATTATATCTAATTTTCTTAAGTGCCATAGAGGCAATGAGTATGCCAGAAAGAGCTGATCGTGAGCCTCTTCTACTGGCCAGCATTCCAAACAGAGGTGATCATCTCACTAAGAAGCCATTGAAATTGTGAGTGGGAAATTTCATTTTCAGTTCTAATGCACTGAGAAGAACTCCTCCTCTTTCAGAAATCAGTAATTCTAAATATTATCATTATTTTATTTGGGGGATGAGAAAAGATTACCTTTCTCCCCTCCCTTTTTTTTCCTTTCACCAAACTCTCCCATAGACCCCTCCCCATTCTCCTTCAAATTAATCGTCACTTTTTTTTTTTTTTTTTTTTTTTTTTTGTTTTTTCGAGACAGGGTTTCTCCGTATAGTCCTGGCTGTCCTGGAGCTCACTCTGTAGACCAGGCTGGCCTCGAACTCAGAAATCTGCCTGCCTCTGCCTCCGAAGTGCTGGGACTAAAAGCGTGCACCACCACCGCCCAACTTAATCGTCACTTTTTAAATTAATGATATTTTTTAAAATAATACAAAAAGTTAAAGGCAAACTATGTTTTTCTTACTTTCCTGGGTAATTAGTAATTAAGAAAAAGATTCTGCTGCACCATACTGCCAGCTGTGTTACTCCTGTGCGTTCACAGGCTGTAAACAGTGCCACCAGTTTAAGAAAACATTATTCAAAAAGACAAGGGCAAGACATCGCTAAGCCAGAAAACATTTATTTTTTAACCTTTTCCCTTTCCTCTGATATTTTGTGTAAAGGATGAAAGTAATAGGTATTTATTTGCTCCAACCAAAGGCCCTCATTACAAAACAACCGGACGTTGGGATGGCTATGTTTTGCTAGTCAACATGGTTAAATCTGGAATTAACTAAAACGCAAAAGTTTGGGCACACTTATGGATGTGAGAAGACACATTTCTATTTACTGTCTTTGAGGTGGGAAGAAATATTTTTATCCAGATCTTTTTTTTTCTTGTTGTTGTTGTTGTTTTGCTTTTTAAAAGTTTTTTATCCAAATTAATATTTTTAATTTACTTTATGTCATGATTTGTATCTTCCCCTCCCTGTCACTTCCCTACCCCCATCTTTCTGTCTTCCTCTTCTCCCAGAGAAATGGAGGCATCCCAGGGATATCAGTCCACGATGATATATAAAGTTGTAGTAGGACTAGAGCCATCTTTTTCCTATTGTGCCTAAGGCAAGATAGTCCATAGGGAAAAGGAATACCAAGTGCAGACAACAGAGTCAGCTATAGGCCCTGCTTCTGCTGTTAGGAGACACACATGAAGTCGGAGCTGGACAACTTTTACCTATATCCAGATCTTTGTCTGTAAGAAGATCCACCTTTAATCTGTACCACACCTTCTTCAGGCATCGTATATAAAGGACATAGAAGAACGAAGCTTTTTCTTCTTTTGCTTGTTCTTGCTCTCACAGGCAAATCCATTCCTTCGCTGACATTTGAGCCCATGTCTCTAGGATTCTGCAGCTTACCAAAAACCAGCTAAGACATACAGCCTCACGCACTGAACACATGCATTCTTGGACCTTATATTAGTAGACAGCCATTGTTGGAGTAGCTGGCCTGAAAGCTGTTCTAATAAATGCCTTTATAATATCCATTCTATAAGTTCTGTTCCTCTAAAGAACCCTGACTAATACAGGAACTTAGGCCTATATTTAAACCAACTTAGCCACCTTATATAAGTAACTGGTGATAGTATATAATCCTAATTCAATGTTTAAAAAAATATTAAAATATGAAGCAGTTAAAGCCGTTCTAAATTATATAATAACTGGGCTCAGTAAAATGCAAAGTCAAAGTTAAGAAACTGAAGAAAACAAACACACACATAACTCTATTCAATTCTTAATAAGAAGTACCTTCTGATAAAATTGCATATCATGCTGTGCAGTGGTGGCACAGGCCTTTAATCCCAGCACTTGGGAGGCTGAGACAGGTGGATTTCTGGATTTCTGAGTTCAAGACCAGCCTGGTCTACAGAGTAAGTTCCAGGTCAGCCAGGGCTACACAGAGAAACCCTGTCTTGAAAAACCAAAAATAAAATAAAAATAAAAAAATAAAAAAATTGCATATCACATGCATTGTAATGATGAGTACCATCATACTGTCTATTGTAAATTTTAACAAAAATCTGATGGTTCAACAGATTAATGTAAATGTATGCATTGTTTTGGCCTTTGAGGATCTTTGAGAAATGCTGATGGTTTTGTTTGGAAATTGTGGTTTTACCAGAAGTCTCTACTGCTTGTCCTTGCCATTATCACTATCCTCATTATCACTGTCACCATTATCATTATCCGCTAAGAACTAATTCTATAGAATACAATAGGCATGTAATAAATGTACCTATACTAATTTCTCCTTACCTGTGTATAGCTGGTCTAACTACACTGAAGTCTATATTCAATTCTATTGTGCATCACAGTAAAATGTGCAATTAAATAAATAACTAAAGGAATAGTAAAATGACTTACTCCTGAAATTTGCTGTTGCCAAGTCAATATTTCTTTTTGCTTTAATTCAGTATAGCTCATAAAGAAATACCCTGTATACGCATTTCTGAATTCTTTGAATATAGAAGTACCCTATTATTACATATAGAAACTATTAAACTTTACTTTTGAACCACAATTTTGTAAAACTGTTGATGTTCTTTTACTACAGATTGGATCTTGTTGCATTAGCCTTTAGTGCACTGTGCATTCTTCCATTGTGAACTCTTGCTTATTATAGCGAGGATATTTCTTTTTCCTGTTACATTTCTTTGCTATTCCCCACCCTCCATTTTCTCTTTCTTCAACAACTCATAGAAGCATATTTAATGCTCAGAACACGTAATTCTTTTAGATGTTTAATACTATTATTATATTAATGTTTATTTATATAATTTGCAAGGAAATTCCTGAGTAATAGTATACAAAATTCTAAATTTAGTAAGATTCATTTAGTTTTAAAAGTTCATATTATATTGCATAATTATGATACTGTTTTTAGCTCTTGAAGATTCACCTGATCTTATTTAAGACTCTAAGGGTATTGTTTACACATTTTCTCTAATATCCAACTTTCCAGAGCCTTGCTCCAGCTGTTCATTTTTTCTTTTCCTTCATTTAGTTTTATTTGCATATTTGTTCATTTGGTTGTATCTTATTTTGCAGATATTTCTCAAATGTCAATTTTGGCTACTGTTTGTATTTTTCTATGGTTTATCCAGATGACATAAGCCAGTCTCTTTTCTCCGATGTGATTTAGTTTAAAGGGAGATTCATGTGCCTACATTCTACTTTGAAGATGATCATTATGTAAGTTACTAACAAAGTCAGAAGGAAAAGACTCCAGTCTCTAAGAATTGTCTTTTACAAGTCCATCGTTTGAGAAGTAAGATGTTTGACCATCTATCTGCCTATGACTATGGCTTGCACTTTCCCTAGGATATATGTGGGCATTTAAAGAATGCTTGGTTTTATAATACTGATAACAATTCTGAAACACGTATTTGTTCAGTAATTATACTTCAGAGGTAATAGACCACTCGAATTTCTGTGGAGTAAGTCAACTTTTAGCTTATTACTCTTCCTATGCTATCACAAAGATAAACGCAATTACTTCTGCTTATGTATTATGTCTTGAAATCTTCAGTGCGTTGTGTATGGTTTATAGATATTGCCTATTTTCAGATTTATCAAGAATAGAATTTGTATTTTGTTTCATATTCTCTTGCAATGTGAAAGAACTTAAACATATCTTCCTCACCCAGAAAACTGCATTGTTAAACTGTTAAGTAATTATAATAGTAACTTCATAAATAAATAAATAAATAAATAAATAAATAAATAAATAAATAACTGAAATTTGTAATTTGCTAGTCATTATGGTGCTCCATATACTTTGGTTAATTAAAACTAAATGTGATATAAAACTATTCTGACAGTTTAGTTGGTAATGTTCTTGTCATACAAAAGCAATTTTTCTGTGTTTGGATTCCAAGAATACAGGTAAAACCTGTGGTTTATGGTACAAGTCTACAATTCTAGTACTAGAAAAATAGAAATTGGTGAAATAAGAGGATACCTGGGGCTGACTAGTCAGCCAGTTGTGCGAAACTGATGAGCTTTAAGACTCAGTGAAATACCTTATAAAAGTAAAATGGAGACCTGCAACCGTGGGTCAGCACCCTACTCTCCAGCCCATAGCTCCGCCTACCTCCCAGGAGGCCTGCCCCCACCTAGGAACCAACTGAGACACCCATGCTTCAATCACCACCTGCTGTGCCCTCAACAAGCCCAGCAGCCAAGAAGTCTGACCCATCCTTTCTGAGTTCCATGTTCCAGTCTGCACTTCTACCTATAATGACACCTCAGCCTATAACTCTGCCCTTCTTTTGGGATGCCTGCTACCACCTGCAGCAACTAGTCCCAAAGCCCTGCTACTAACATGGGCTACAAAGCCAGACAACATCAGAACCAACCAGATGGCTAAAGGCAAAGGCTAGAACATAATCAACGAAAGCCACTGCAATATGGCATTTTCAGAACCCAGCTCTCCTACTACAGCAAGCCTTGGGTATCCTAACAGACATGGAGAGCAAGACTATAACTTTATTTCTTCTCTTATGAAGATGATTGAGGTCATTAAAGAAGAATAAATAAATCCCTTAGAGAAATACATGAAAATATAATCTAATAAGTAGAAGCATTTAAAGAGGAAACAAATCAATCCCTTATGGAAACATAATAAAATGCAATCAAAAAGCTAAAATAAATGAAGAAAACTGTCTAAGAATAGAAGCAATAAAGAAAATACAAAGGAAGTCATCCCTGGAGATGGAAAACCTAGGGAAGAGAACAGGAATGACAGACATAAGCATCCTCAAGAGAATACAAAAGATGGAAGAGAGAATCTCAGGCTTAGAAGATACAATAGAAGAAACTGATCTGCTCATCAAGGAAAACACCAAATCTAAAAAGCTTCTAACATAAAACATCCAGGAAAATTGAGAAACTGTGAAAAGAAAAAAACTAAGATTCTAGGAAGACATTACCAGTTCAAAGGTACAGAAAATATCTTCAACAAAATCATAGAAGATAACTTTCCTAACTTAAAGAAAGACATGGGTATAAAAGTAAAAGAAGATTACAGCACATCGAATATATTGGACCAAAATAAAAAATCCCTGAGTTACATAACAACTAAAACACCAAATAAGCCGAACCAAAAAAAAATAATAATAATAAAATTAAAAAGGGAAAGTAACATATAAATGCAGACCTATCAGAATTACACCTGACTTCTCAACTGAGACTCTACAAGTCAGATGGTCCTGGACAGATGTCTCGCAGACCCTAAGAGATCAGCAATGTCTGCAAAGACTTCACTACAAAACAAAATGTTCACTTACTATAAGCCAGGAGCTGTTGTTGATAGCCCTGGGGCAAATTATATTTGCTGTTAATTCCATTCTCCTGCGAGGGATTGCAAACAAGGAATGAGCACTCAGGTGATTTCCTAAAAACCTTCTTCCCACCTTAATTGATAAAATTAAGGCAAGAGCTGGTGATTGGGCAGAGAAGGAGGGGAAGGTGGATCTGAAAGTTGTGGGAGAGAAAGCGAGAGAGGACAATGGAGGAAGGGCTGGAAGGAAAGCGGAGCAGAAGCATGAAGCCTGGAAAAACTACAAGTTCTAAGGGGTCTCATAGATGGGGAAGATGGTAGTGTAGAGGTAGATCTGCCCAATCGAGGAGCACAGCTTGTATTCATATTAACTGAGTTGTGTTTTCATTGCTGCCATATTTGGGTTGGAGATTTACCGCAACAAGGAGCCATCTAGGAGAAGCTAAAAACCAGCAGCTGATCTTCCTGAAATAGCTTCACCATGGACTGTAAAATCAAAATTGATGAATCCCTTCTACACAAGGCCAAAGGGAGTAAATTTTAGTAAATTTTTATGCAATTAATATCTTTCCCTAAGCAACTATCACTAGATATTACCCCGACCACCCTTTTGCTGAGATTTCTGCAGAACAATGAAGATGCACTGTCTTGTAGTGATGCTACATAGACAAGTAGATAATTTTGTAATTCTTAATGGTGATCTTATAAGAGATCCTAAATTTATAGTAGTAATTATTAAGCCCTTTATAATAGGATAGCTATTAAAGCCCTCTCTCATATGAAAACTAAAATGAGAACTCTGCAGGTCTCCAAGTGTCACAAGTTAATTGCTTCAGAGATAGAGAGAAGGCATTTACAGCTTAAAATACATTCCAAAAGTTGTAAAACAACCAAAAGTCATGAAAAGGAACTAATGATTTACTGCAGGTGCAAGGATAGAAGAAAAATATTGACTGGGTTTACCTATACAAAACTTCAATGATAATTTAGTTATGGTTTTTAACTTTCCATGAACCTGTGAGGCTGATGAGATATAATAATTGTCTAATCTTAATGAGGACATATGTAAACATTATATGTTATAAAATTCTTATTCTATTTATGATTTGAATATATGTATAAACACATGGTGAAATATTTACCATGTGATCATGTATTCTGCAAGATGTATATGTGCTTAATACAAGGAGAACAGAAAAAACAACAACAACAAAATCATATACCTCTAAAAACTAGAGTTTTGACAAAGAAGACAAAATCATACAGTGGGGTACAAGAAAGGACTTTCAACAAGTGGTACAGGTCTAACTAGAAGTCTGCATGTAGAAAAATGTGAAAAGATTCATATTTATCACTGCACAAAACTCAAGTCAAAGTGGATTAAAGACCTCAAAACAAAACCAAATACACTGAATCTATCAGAAGACAAAGTGGGGAATAACCTTGAATACATTGACATAGAAGAAAACTTCCTGAACAGAACATGAACAGCTCAGGCACTAAAATCAACAATTAATAAATAGGACCTCATTGATTCTGAAAAGCTACAGTAAGGCAAAGAGCAAAATGACAGCCCAAAACATTGGGAAAAGATCTTCACTAACCTTCACTAACCTTCAGACCCCATCTTACATCCATCAAAATGGCTAAGATAAACAACAACAACAACAACAAATCCTCAAGCAACAGCACATGGTGGCAAGGATTTGGAAAAAGAGCAAAACTCTTTCATTGCTGATGTGAGTGAAAACATGAACAACCACTCTTGAAATCAATCTGAAACTTTCTCCGAAAATTGGAAATAGTTCCAACTAAAGACCAATTTGTGCTGCTCCTGGGCATATATCCCAAAGATGCTCTGCCATACTACAAAGACACATGGTTCCCTATGTTCATAGCTGCTTTATTTGTAATTGCCAAAACTAGAAACAACAGAGATGTCCTTCAACTGAAGAATGGATACAGAAAATGTGGTTCATTTACACAATGGCGTACTATTCAGCTATTTTTTAAAAATTACGTCATGAATGAGCAAGCAAATGGATGGAACTAGAAAATATCATCCTGAGTGAAGTAAGCCAGACCCAAAAGGACATGTATGGCATGTACTTACTTGTAAATGGATATTAAATATAAAATACAAGATGTCTATAATATATACCACACACCCGAATAAAGGTAAGCAAGTAACAATGTCTAAAGGAGAATGCTTGAATTTCACTTAGAAGCATCTATAAACGATTCATAGGAGGCAAAGAGCAGAAGGGAAATTGTCAGGGTAGAAAATGGGGAGGGAAAAAGGGTAGGGTAAAGATTGGGTGTGGAGAGAGAGGAGAAAGACCCAGAGGGCCAGGAGAATAAATAGAAGTCTACAGTTACTGGAGGTGGGAGTATGGGAGGCATTCATGAACGTGCCAGAGACTTGAGATGAGGGAGGCTCCCAGGAGTCAATATGGAAGACCTTAGCTGAATCATAGCAGCAGGGATTTGGAGCCTGAAGAGGCCCCCTTCTGTAGCAAGGCAAGAAGCCCAGTGAAGGGATAAGAGCATCAATCCACCCACAAAGCTTTTGACCCAAAATTTGTCCTGTCTAAAAGAAATGCAGGGACAAAGATCGAGCAGAGACTAGAGGAATGGCCAACCAATAACTGGCCCAACATGAGACCCATTCATGTGAAAGCATCAACCTGTGACACTATTAATGTTACTCTGTTATGCTTGCAGACAGTAACCAAGTACAACTGTCCTCTGAGAGGCCCCATCCAGCAGCTGACTAGAACAGATGCAGAGATGCACAGCCAAGCATTGGACAAAGTTCAGAGAATCTTATTCAAGAGTTAGAGAAAGGACTGTAGGCCTTGAAGAAGATAGGAACTCCGCTGGAAGACCAACAGTGTCGTGTCAACTAATCTGGACCCTTGGTGCTATCAAAACTGAGTCAACAATCAAAAACATACATGTGCTGGGCCTAGGCTCCTATCATGTATGTAGTAGATAGACATCCCAGTCTTCGTGTGTGTCTCCCCCAAAACAGGATCAGAAGCTGTCCCTTATGGTGGTGCCTATCTGTGGAATCCAGTCCCCAACTGGGCTGCTTTGTAGGAAAGCCTCAGGAGGAGAGGATGTGCCTAAGGTGGGTGATACTTGGTGGGGCAGGGACCCTCTGAGAGAAGAAGGGGAGGGTAGGGAGTAGGGTTTTGTGTGAAGAGGATGAGGGACAGTGATCAGAATATAAAATGAATTAAATTTTTATATAAAAATTTAAAACTGGGGTACCAATTAAAAATTAAAGCAGAGACATTATTGAGACTAACTCTTAGCAATGCATATCTCATTTTAACTACTCCCAAAAAGGTGTACAGGTGCCGACACAAACATATGTACACAGAGAGGAATATATGCATACATTTATACCTTCCATCAAGAAACCACGTAGAAACACAAGCATAATTTTTCTTCTTCCTAGTCTTTTTTTTTTTTGGGGGGGGTGCTCAAATTAGCTAGTCAGTATGGTAAACTTCAGAGAAAAATTTTAAATAAGGGAAATTGATGGCAGAGTAAATGCTGTGCTTAAATTTAAATATAGCTAAGAGCTCAGCTATTAATCTTAATTAAAGGATTCAGCATCCCAAAGAATTCTATCCATCAAATTATTCAGAATGCAAATAGAGATGACACTACTTTTAACACCTTTGCAATGGATATGTGATTTTATCTGTAAATAAAATCTAAATCTCACATTCTAGAATTTTTCCTAGACAGATTTTGGCAATTGAGACCTTGAATTCACAGACATGTCACTTTGCTAATGAGAGAATCTAATGTCATGGTTTCCAGTAACTGTTGAGGATCTGATACTTATGATGTTTTTGTAGAAAAAGTTTTATCGTGAAAAACACATGTTTTAAAATTGTAATTTAAACAACGCAGGCAGAAAATATAACCTGCAACATGAACATTATAGTTTAGGGTACTCTAATGTTTAGACGCATATGATACTACAATTCAAAGAAAAATAAAAAACTTACATAATTATATAGAATTCAGATGAGATCTTTATGTGTTAGGTTATTTCTACTAATATCATACGCTGTAGATACTGCGTCGATTATGTAATACAGAGTTCACGAAATATCATTAAATAACTTGTTAGTAATTTAAATTTAGCATTTTATACAATCTAAGATAAGAAACTATAACTCAATAACATGAACTAACTACTTTATAGTAAGCTGCAAATCACTATTTATACCATTGTTTATTTGAATACAAACATTTTGTTATTTTCATCAAAAGGAAATGATTGTGAAAGGAACAAATTTAAGAAGGTAATTTAGGGTTGATGGACCTAGTGAGAAAGCCTCCTTATCTGTTGATTAATAAATTGCTTTTGGATAAGGAGTTTTGTAAAACTGAACATTTATTTCACATAGTACTATTTTCAAAGATTCCCTGAAGAAAAAATAAAAAAGTCCTTATAAGTTCTGGGGTTTCTTCTAAATAAACATTTTCGCTCATTGGAAGGCTAGACTAAAACATGTTTATAGATGATCTCAACTATTTTCTTTTTTTGGATGATGACTACAGAAACCAAAATTCTGTAGTAGCACAAGGACTATCCTATACATTTCTCTTCAAACCAGTAGGCTTTAGCTTTATCCCAGACACAGACAGAAAACTTCCTATATTTATGAGTCTTGACAGATGATATTGTCCTGACTAAAGAATAGAAGAAGTAAATGATAGTACTATTTTTTTTTCTCTATAGAAATGCATGGAAAGCCAAGCAAAAGTAATTAAAATGTTCTTATGCAAAAAGAGAAATAGATTTTCAGCATTTAAGAAAATAGTGAATTAAAAAAGTTCTGAAATGATAGAGAAATCATATTATTATTATTATTATTATTATTATTATTATTATTATTATTATTAGGTATTTTCTTTATTTACATTTCAAGCATTATCCCCTTTCCTGTTTTCCCCTCAGAAAACCCCCTATCCTAATCCCCTCTTCCTGCTTATATGAGGGTGCACCCAGATGCACCTACCCCCTCCTGCCTACCTGCCCTTGTATTCCCCTATGCTGGGACATCGAGCCTTCCTGGTATCAAAGGCCTCTCCTCCCATTGATTTCTGACAAGACCATCCTCTGCTATATATACGGGTGAAGCTATGGATCTCTCCATGTGTACTCCGTGGTTGTTGGTTTAGACCCTGGGAGCTTTGGTTGGTTGATATTATTATTCTTCCTATGGGGTTGTAAACCCCTTCAGCTCCTTCAGTCCTTTCTTTAACTCCCCCATTGGGGACCCCATGATCTGTTCAAAGGTTGGCTGTGAGCATCTACCTCTATATATGTCAGACTCTGGCAAAGCCTCTCTGGAAACAGCTCTATCAGTCTCCTGTCAGCATGTACTTCTTGGCATCCAAAATAGTGTCTGCATTTGGTGACTGTCTATGGGATGGATCCCCAGGTGAAGCAGTCTCTGGATGGCCTTTCCTTCACTCTCTGCTCCACTATTTGTCTTAATATTTGCTCCTGTGAGTATTTTGTTACCCCTCCTAAGAAAGACTGAAGGACCCACAATTTGATCTTCCTTCTTGAGCTTCATGTGGTCTGTGAATTGTATCTTGGGTATTCCAAGCTTCTGGACTAATATCCACTTATCAGTGAGTGCATACCATGTGTGTTCTTTTGTGATTGGGTTCCCTCACTCAGGATGGTATTTTCTAGTTCCATCCATTTGCCTAAAAATTTCATGAATTCATTGTTTTTAATAGCTAAATAGTATTCCATTGTGTAAATGTACCACATTTTCTGTATCTATTCCTCTGTTGAAGGGCATCTGGGTTTTTTCCAGCTTCTGGCTATTAAAAAATAAGGCTGCTATGAACATAGTGGAGCATGTGTTCTTGTTATATGTTGGAGTAAGTTTTGGATATATACCCAGGAATGTATATCTGTGTCCTCAGGTAATACTATGTCCAATTTTCTGAGGAACTGCTAGACTGATTTCCAGAGTGGTTGTACCAGCTTGCAATCCCACCAGCAATGGAGGAGTGTTCCTCTTTTTCCACATCCTTGCCAGCATCTGCTTTCATCTGAGTTTTTTATTTTAGCCATTATGACTGATGTGAAGTAGAATCTCAAGATTGTTTTGATTTGCATTTTCCTGATGACTAAGGATGTTGACCATTTCTTTAAGTGCTTCTCAGCCATATGAGATTCCTCAGTTGAGAATTCTCTGTTTAGCTCTGTACCCCATTTATTAACAGGGTTATGTGGTTCTCTGGAGTCAAACTTCTTGAGTTCTTTGTATAGTTTAGATATTAGCCCTCTATCAGATGTAGGATTGGTATCTCTTCCTAATCTGTGGGTTGCCATTTTGTCTTATTGACAGTGTCCTTTGCCTTACAGAAACTTTGCAATTTCATGAAGCCCCATTTGTCAATTATTGATCTTAAAGCAGAATCCATTGGTGTTCTTTTCAGGAAATTTTCCTCTGTGTTCACGTATTAGAGGCTATTCCCTACTTCCTCTTCTATTAGTTTCAGTGAAACTGAGAGAGAAATTTTATGACAGTTTCTTGTATCAGCTTTAGTCCCCACTGTCTTGCTATCAGGCAATAATAAAATTTATGAACATACTAAGATTAAATGTCAATGCTAGAGCAAAGCACAAGAGTTTTTCCCTTTGGCCCTTGATCTATCTAATAAGCAGGTTCTTGATCATGTTAAAACTGTCAAGAACTGGTTCTATTTCAAGGACTGCCTCTTAAATAAATTTTTTAAGTGTCTGTTACTTCCATAAAATTTATACCACTGTTTCACCAGTATTTTTTTAGGCAGTTTTTTTTTTGTAGATCACATGGTTCCTATTTGTGTAATATTGATGATTATGATGATTATGTTTCTTATCTGGTAGAATTCAGAATCCCTTCAAGCAACATAAATAATAAATAGGAGGAGTGAATCTTCTAGTTGGGTACTAGCTTAATTTCAATTCTATGACATTTTAATATTGTAATTAGCAGTAGGACCTAACCATAGTTGTGTAGAACAATAAATTATGTTGGCAATAGCCTATCATTCATAATATTTTACAGAAATGTTGACAACAATATTATTGATAATGATCAAAATAGGGAAAATGTAATGTCTGTTGGGAAACAAATGGAAACACATTATATAGTAGTGACTGGAGTGTTGATATCCCTCCTCTTTGTTATCTATTTAAAAACATGGCAGAGAATATTCAGCATAAAGTACCATACTGTAAGTAAATCTGAAAACATTTATTCCTGAGGAAAGAATGCAGACATAAAGGGAACATATACAATTTTACCTATATGAAGTTTACAGAATAGGCAAACTTGTAAAGTCATAAGTTGATACCTAGCAGACTATGGGAGATTGCAGGACGATGCTGAGGATAAATTGAACATTACTGTGTAGAGTCTAGGAATGAAAAGACTGAAGAATCAGTGTAATAAAGATGTGTTTTCTTCCAGCTTGGTGGTTACCTAATACTATGAATGCATCAAAAATTTTAATTGTATATTTTATATTGTGAGTTACAGAATGTGTGTGATATAGCACTATTAAAGAACATAAAATGGGTAAAGATTGGTGTTCTGATAAGTGATTGTAAGCAAAGCTGTTTCACTCTTAGTGCATGCATACAATTTCTCTGAGGTTTTGAATCACAACACATAAATAAAGATAACACTTGACAGCATGACAGGATCCATTTCCTGAATAAGTAACAAATCATGAATCTTGCTTATTGTTAGGGACTGCATTAGCCTCTCTAATATCAACTGAGTAGTAAGACAACTAGCTTTAAAAGGCTGTGGATCTAACTTTACATTTAATACCTTTCTATTAGGACTTTGAACCACTGATGCTCCCAAGCAACCTTTTAGGTATCAAGGGGTGCGCATGCGTCATTCTGATTGGGTCATTCTCAATTTCCGTATACTGAGTTTCAAGGTAGCACCATGATGTACTTGTCAACATTATACATCAAGATTTTGCTAATGAGTAAATCAGTACATAAATAAGAACTGTTAATGACTTCACAAATATGTTACTTTTCCTTTGGAATGAAATGCAAATCAGACATTAAATAGACACTGCATAGCTAACAGAATCACTTGTCAGTCACAGCATTTGCCTTTAGCGCCTCATTCTTTGTTCCATAGGACTCTGGAAACTATTCAGTTTCTGTTGTGAGAAGGAAGGTTCAAGGTCTTAACAAATCCTAAGACCAGTTATCAACCAATGGGTTCCAGAACTAGTTATACAAATGATTCCCTTCATCTTTGGGAAGAAATACTCCTGAGGTTTTTGTTTTCCCCATGTTTAAGAGTTTTCCTGTAGCACTGAGCTTATACAGTGGATGATCTGACTTCACACTTCCTTATTGTCCCTCTTCCACATCATTTTCTTACCATCTTACTTAGGACCGGAATTTGCTAAACCTGCCTGACAAACTACTCTTAAAAATCTCATCTCACAGAACCTTTTGTAGGGGAATGACAGGGCTGATAAGTGGGAGAGGGTGGGGTGGCAGGCATGGGGAGGGGGGAGGCAAAAGGGGTTTGTTCTTGTTGTTTTTGATTGTTCATTAAATATTATTTAGAAAATATAAAAAAAAATACACTCTAGAATGATATACACAGCCAGGTCATAGGGCATATAACAGATCATCAGAGATGCTTTTCCAACACCCAAATTTCTGCGTTTTCCATTTTAATCCATTCATACTTACTGGCCTGGCATTACCTTCTATAAAATGTTCAATTGATTTAAAAAAAAAAAATCTCATCTCACAATCAGCTTCCAGTAAGTCAAAGTAAACCCTAAATTTTCAAAAGCACCTTTGTCGAGTTACATAGTAGACTCAAGATGACTGATGACTGCTCTGTATTAGCTTTCCAAGACATATTCACTCTCACATCACAGGGAAATCTCAGAAGAGAACAGGATTTGAAAAGTATTCACTGAATTCTTAGTGTTTTGAAGAGCAAAGCTCCAGAGTCAGGACCTTGCCCAGTTCAAATTTTTGAATAGTATGGCTTCCTCATGGAAAGGTTTTCAAGTTTAACAGCTTAATAGTTTAAATATACTGATTATGGAATTACATTTTTCCATATACAATTGATATTTACATTTGATAGTTTTGTTCATGCAGAAAAAAACCAAAGTAATTTATATGATAAACTTTTAAAAGAACAATGAAATTGACAAACAAATTGAAATTCTGGAGCCATACATTTCATCCTCATATCACAGAAATGCTGGGCCGTTTGAACAGTTGAAAATATTGTTAGAACTTCGCTCTGTTTCCTGACCTGAATTTATCCCTATTTGTTTTGCAGCCTTCTATATAACTCCTTTGATAAACTTTTTGTCAAAGTGCAAATCCCAGTAGACAACAGATTTTTCTATCAAAGATATTTTCCATTAGACGTATTTAGAAAATAATTGTGACTCTTGTTTTAAACAGTTTGATAAAAAAAAATTATATAAAATTTTTTGTATTGATTAGGAACAAGTTTATTAATAATAGTCAGTCATGGCAGAAATAAAATAATTGAATATATGTGTATATAAATATATATGTGAAACAGGAGTGAATTCAGCTTGTCAACATTGTACTCAATTGTGTTTTTCTAGTGAAGTCGATATGATATTTGTATTGATTCCACACAGTTATATTTCTCCCACTGAGAAATTCATTTTGTGCTGTTTCTCACAGTTTACATTTATTTGCTGAACTTTTATTAACATATTAATACTTGCTATTCACATGTATGTGTTTTTACAAAGATTCTTTGTCTTTTGTAAGTAATCAGGTTTTCCCCCATTTATTCCAATGGTTTTAATTTTCTTTCTTAATAGAGGAATTCTGATATATTCCATTGGTAGAGTGTTTTCATAACAGATGTGAGGCCTAGTGTTCAATCTACAGTGAAACATGCACATGTACACACACACACATACACACACAGACACTCACACTCACACATATCACGCAGGCAGTGCCCATTTAGAATAAAACCTTCCTAAATTCATTTAGCACATGGGTATGGATAAAACAGATGCAGTGACACACTATTTTAGTTGTCAGGATTCTACATTTACATTTTCCTTTAAAAGATTATACTTTATGGTATTCTCTTTATTAGGTGGTCATAAACTATGTTGTAGAGAAATTTTGCATATATAGTTTAAATATTTTACTATTTTTTGAGTATGCAGATCTTGAGATCTTATCCCTCCTACTGCTTGCTCATAGACTTA
>JADRCC010579392.1:0-18180 GCA_019843855.1 Hylomyscus alleni
GCCTTCTTGTAAGGAGTCAGATGTAGACACTTACATCCAACCAATGGACACAAGCCTGAGAACCCTGTCCTTGAACTAGGGAATAGACAGAAGAAGCTGAGGAGGAGAGCAACCCCATAAGAAGACTAGCAGCCTCAACTAACCTGGACCCTCAAGACCTCTTATATACTGAGCCACCAACCAGGCGATATACACTAGATGATATGAGGCCCCTGACAGATATACAGCCGAGGACTACCTGGTCTGGCCTCAGTGAGAGAAGATTCACCTAACCCTCAAGAGACTTGAGGCCCCAGGGAGTAGGGAGGTCTGGTGGGGGGGGGTTGTGGGGACATCCTCATGGAGACGTGGGAGTAGGAATGGAATGAGGAAAAGTTGGAGGTTTGACCAGGAGGGAGGTAATGACTGGACTATAAAAATATTAAATAATAATGATAATAATAATAACAACAAGCTTTTAAAAATAAAGATAAACAGCTCCTCTGTACTTTGCCTTTATTCTATATTTTCACAATACGTTTCCCTTCGTTTTCAGGCATGGTTGACTCTCAGTTAATATTAAGTTTGTTCATACATACTACATCGTGCATAAAGTAAACAAGAGTAATTGAGAGTGCTTTCTTCTTTCTTCAAATGACTCACAACAATTAGTTTTATATGTGAGTGTGAATGTAATTTGTGTGTGTGAGTTCATTATGACGTGTTCAAGTGTCTATACAGAAAAGTATGCACATTTTGGTGGACATGAGTTGTTCATTTGAGATCTCTTCTGATATTGCTCTCTACCTTGGATTTTGATGCTCTTATACCCAGCCTTTATTGATTTGCTAAATTGGTTCCTAAGTGAGAGCTGAGGATTCTCTTATATCTGCACCTCTAATTTTTCTACCTCCTTTATTTTGTGATCTAGAGGATCTGAATTCAGATCTGTGTGCCTATATAGCAGGTACTTTACCAACTGAGACTTCTTCCTAGTACCAATAACTGTATTTTTTTTTCTTTATTGTAGAGTTGTCCTACTTTCAAAGCAAAAGGAATAGATGAATTAGGACGTGTACTAAAACTTTTCTTGGAAATTATAAATTATTTAATAAAGGAAAAATACAGACAAGCCAGTATATGGGTTATCTGTTTAAAGTAAAAATTTAATAGACACCTCTGGCAAAAATCAATCCCTGCACTTATTCAAAGTGAACGAGATGTGAATTCTTTAGTGTCTTTTCAATTCCCTTCCTTTTTGCAAGGTGCGTATGCAACTTCAGTACAATATAAATATTTTATAGTTTGTTAGCTGACTGTTCTGGGCCAAACATTCCTATATAATGACCGTTTTGTGAGTAATCCACTGTAAGATCTCTTTCTTTCTAGTCCCATAATGACATCACCATTAAGGAGAGTGAAGTATACAATACCACACTGCTAACTAGTCAGCCCTGGAAGAGATTGTTTGAGTTTAACTGAAAACTCAATGAGAATTAGCACAGCAGACACAAATATGTGGTCCCTTTTGAACTGTGTGTTTAAACAAATACAGACTCTTTCAGGGAGTGAATTTAAATTTTAACGTACTATATTGTAGTAGGTTGAATAAAATTTACCCCCACAGATTCATATGGATTGGGATTATTTGAAATGCCTAGGGTTTGTGGCCTTGTTGGAATATGCGTAGCCTTATTGGAGGAAGGGTGCTCCTAGAGGAGGGCTTTGAGGTTTAAAAAGCTCAAGCAAGGTCCAGTGACTTAATCCTTCTTCCTGCTACTTCAGGATATGAATATAGAACTCTTTGTTCCTTATATAGCACAATGTTTGCCTGCATGCCACCATGCCTTCAATTATCAGGATAATGAAGTAAAACTCTGAACCTGTAAGACACACCCAATTCAATGGTTTCCTTTAAGAGTTTCCATGGTCATTGTGTTTCTTTACAATAAGAGAGACCCTAAGGTATATGTGGAGTAAATTTTATAAGAATAAAAAGATGTCTTATGTTTGGATTGCCTTCTGATTTTACTCATTATCCTATCATTCAGAGTATGGGAGGAAAGGTAAGCCTTTTCAAATAGCTGTTTACATAAGGACTGAGATGTTACTTTTAGGTCACATGTGTATCATTCACTGAGGAATAGATTCTGATAAGACTAGTCTTAGACTTGTTCAATCAATGACAATATTGTATGCCTCAACAAGAGAAAGTAATGCTTCTTTAGCTTTCAAGATCCATTAAGCTTTTATATGTTTTAAACTGATGATAATGAATGGTTATTGTTCAGGGGTAAGATTAATATATGTCTTACTACTCTTTGATAGATCATAGATCATGACAGTATTTGTAATGAAAATATTTCCACATCTGAAACTATCAGATTCCTTATTTGACTTGTCTACTCATTTATTGCTCAGAAATATTTTTTTTTCTTCATGGCTTAAAGCCCTAGAAAGTATATATGTAGCATGAAACATATGAATACACATATTTCAAATACCAGAATCCAAATACGAGAGTCCAAAAATATTTTCTTTAAACAAATAATCTAATGGAGCTCTAAACAATATCTTGGAAAATGGCTCCCTCCATAAACTAATCTTGGTCTTTTAAACATTAAATAATCTCCTTTGAAGTAATTTGCTTCTAGTTAATAGAATATATCAGTCTAGAAGACATGTCCCTGATTAGATTACATGAGATTTGTAAATTCCCTTTTGCAAACAAATTGTTTTCCTTCTTGCATTTGATGAAGTATACTGCCGTATTGTAAGCTAATACATGTATATTATTATATGTCACTATTTTGTGTTTTTTTGTTTGTTTGGTTGGTTTGGTTTTTTTCCAGGACAGGGTTTCTCTATATAATCCTGGCTGTCTTGGAACTCACTTTGTAGAATAGCCTGGCCCCAAACTCAGAAATCTGACTGTCTCTGCCTCCCAAGTGCTAGGATTAAAGGCCTGTGCCATTACTGCCTTGCATTTTGTGTTAATTTTTAAAAAGGCATTGATGGGAAGTGTAACACCCTTCTTCAACTTCAAAACCTTAGATGAGACATGGTAGTGCTAAGCAAAAGTATATTTGATAATAAGAAAGAAAAAAATTAGGAGTCCTTAGAGATATAAGTAGAGAAATTTCCTTCTGGTATATCTACTTTAACAAAACCTTATTGTGTCTAAATTGAATCAACTGAGAATTACTTTCTGATCTTCACAAATTCCTAAGATTTTGTGCATGAGGGGTTATATGACCTTAATTGTACCATCAAATTTTCACAAGATGCTCTGCATGATAGCATATATATTGATCATTTTATGAAAATTATAGTATTTACAGAAGGCTGGGAAACAGTGGGAAGAGTTTATAATCCATCCCTTTGATGCTAATATTTCTTTTGTCTAAAATATTCTTTGTAAAGCATGAAATAAACACTTCTGTTAATTTTAAATTTTCTTTTTTAATTAGATATTTACTTTATTTGTAATATCTCCTTTCCCAGGTTCCCCTCCAAAAAAAGAAAAAATTAAAAGAAAAGAAAAAAAAAAACTAAAACAAATCCCTGTTCCCTTCCCCCTCCCCCTGCTCACCACCCTACCCCCTCCTACTTACTGGCCCTGACATTCTCCTACACTGAGACAGAGAAATTTCACAGGGCCAAGGGCCTCTCCTACCACTGATGACCGACTTGGCCATTCTCTGCTATATATATGCTCCTGGAGCCATGAGTCCCACCATGTGTAATCTTTGGTTGAAGTTTTAGATCCTGGGAGCTCTGAGGGTACTAGTTAGTTCATATTGTTGTTCAATATGTGCAAACCCTTCAGCTCCTTGAGTCCTTTCTCTAGCTCCTTCTTTGTGGACCCTATACTCAGTACAATGGATGGCTGTGAGTCTGTACTTCTGTATTAGTAGGGTACTATCAGAGTCTCTCAGGAGACAGCTATATCAAGCTCCTGTCATCCAGTCCAGGTGGTGCAGTCTCTGAATTGTCCTTCCTTTAGTCTCTGCTCCATAGTTAGTCTCTACAACTCCGTCCATGGGTATTTTGTTCCCCCTTTTAAGAAGGAACGAAGTATCTACACTTTGGTCTTCCTTCTTCTTGAGTTTCTTGTGGTTTGTGTTTTGTACATTGTGTATTCCTATCTTCTGGACTAATATCCACTTATCAGAGAATGCATATCATGTGTGTGTTTTTGTGATTGGGTTACCTCACTCAGGATGATATTCTCCATATCTATCCATTTCCTCAAGAATTTCATAAATTCATTGTTTTTAATAGCTGAGTAGTACTCCATTGTATAGATATACCACATTTTCTTTATCCATTCCTCTGTTGATGGACATCTGGATTGTTTCCAGTTTCTGGCTATTATAAATAAGGCTGCTATGAACTTGGTGGAACATGTGTCCTTTTACATGTTGGAGCATCTTCTGGGTATATGCTCAGGAATGGTATAGCTGGATCCTCTGGTAATACTATGTCCAATTTTCTGAGGAACCGCCAAACTGATTTCCAGAGTGGTTGTACCAGCTTGCAGTCCCACCAGCAATGAAAGAGTGTTCATCTTTCTCCACAACCTATCCAACATCTGCTGTCACCTGAGTTTTTTTATCCTAACCATTCTGACTGGGGTGAGATAGAATCTCAGGGTTGTTTTGATTTGCATTTCCCTGATGACTAAGGATGTTGAACATTTCTTTAGGTGCTTCTCAGCCATTCAGTATTCATCAGTTGAGAATTCTTTGTTTAGCTCTGTACCCAATTTTTAATAGGGTTATTTGGTTCTCTGGAGTCTAAATTCTTGAGTTCTTTGTATAAATTGGATATTAGTCCTCTATCAGATATAGGGACTGGTAAAGATCTTTTCCCAATATGTTGGTTGCCTTTTCATCCTATTGGCAGTGTCTTTTGCCTTACAGAAGCTTTGTAATTTCATGAGGTCCCATTTTTCAATTATTGATCTTAGAACATATGCTATTGGTATTCTCTTTAGGAAATTTTCCCCTGTGCCTATGTGCTCTGGGCATTTTCCCTCTTTCTTTTCTATTAGTTTCAGTGTATCTGATGTTATGTGGAGGTCCTTGATCCACTTGGACTTGAGCTTTGTACAAGGAGATAGGAATGCATCAATTTGTGTTCTTCTACATGCTTACTGCCAGTTGAGTAAGCATCATTTGTTGAAAATGCTGTCTTTTTTCCCACTGTATGATTTTAGCTCCTTTTTCAAAGATCAAGTAGCCATAGGTTTGTGGGTTCATTTCTGAGTCTTCAATTCTATCCATTGATGTTTCTGCCTGTCACTGTACCAATACCATGCAGTTTTCATCACAATTGCTCTGTAGTACAGCTTAAGATCCGGGATGGTGGTTCCACCAGAGTTTCCTTTATTGTTGAGAATAGTTTTGGCTATCCTGGCTTTTTTGTAATTCCAGATGAATTTGCAAATTGCTCTTTCTATGTCTGTGAAGAATTGAGTTGAAATTTTGATGGAGATTATCTGCCACCTCACACTCGAAAGACTAACTGAGCAGTCTAATGTCCTACTTCCTTCTCAACAGTGAAGTTTTATTTACTCTGTCACTGAGCTTGTACAGAGATGTGGTTTTCTGCAAGCTGGATACAAAGTGGTGGGTAAGAGCAAAGAATAAGAAATGATAGAAAATTAGAGAAACATCTTTTTGGAAAAAAGACTGAGTCTCAAGCAGTAAGCAGATAGACTTAATAAAGAAACAAGATATCTAAATTTGCTTATTTTGCTTGGATACTGACATCTAAGATGCCATGAGCATGAATTAATTCTAAAAATATTCTTTAGTAAAATTGTAAAATATTACATCTTTGGAGATCTAAATTTACAGTCTTCTTTTTGAAAATAGCTGTTTGAAAAAAAAAAAAAAGAACAGCCTTGCTCACATTAAGCTTTCCCCCATCATTTTAGCTAGACATTTTCTGCATCAAATTTAATATAAATATTAGCATCAGAACCATAATTTCTGTTTGTAAGAGTTTAAGTCACAGGAGTCTATCCTCATTTGGGCACAGATTGAGGCCAAGATGAATCTGATTGAGGAAATAGTTGCTTAACTAACTCGGCTGCTTATGGTGGGCTCTCTAAGTTAGGAGGCAGATTGCAAATCATGTTCTCATAAAAACTCCAGTTACTGTTAGAGCAAAAGTTTGGGGAGACTTCTGACTTTTCAACTCTTCAAGATGAAATCTTCTCATGAACTTCTGTAAGAGTGATTCCAAAGAAATGTTTTCCTGTCAATGTTTTATATATATTACAGGGATATCTGCCTGTGTTTACCTTCAGTTCCAGCTCTAATAAACTGTTCATACCTATGTTCAGTATTTCCGATGAAATTTATTTCATATGTTACAAACAAAAGTAGGCAGAGCAAGCATGCATTTAGGGAGCTAGCTGCTTTTTACCAAAGTCATCAGTATACAATTATGATATGCAATTCCAGAACTGATAACATTATTTCTTAATTTTTAAAGACAAAACAATATCATTTAAAATGCCTGTGGTAAAACTGGATGATCTCAGACCACTACATAATCTTCTTCACTCTGACATATGAACTTATGTCTTTGAGCAAGGCACTGCTGGATATAGACATATTAGGTTTCTGAGTGCAGAGCCTTGAACCGATGTAGCCAGATTGCCTTGACAGGATTTGGGAACAATCTTAGTTCTCAACACTGTCAAGCATGAATTCACTAGGCTATCAACATGTAGTCTTTTAGACAAAAAAAAAATGTTAAGCTTGTCAAATCTTGACAGCATAATGGCAACCTCAGAAAAGGATGGTTAAGAAATTTATATATGATGTTCTGACCTGGAATTTGATATGGGTACAGTACAGATTATTAGGACTGGGGCACTTACAGCTTAACATTGACTTGACAAGAGTAGACAGGGAGAACAATGAGTGAAGTTATCTTTTTTTTAAAATTTAGATTGTAAAAGTTTATTGACAGCAGTAAGCCAGACATTTGGTTATCTTTGCTATAATAACGTAGCATTTTTGAACTTCTTGAAAACTGGTCTGTGTATTTTTTCTTCTTTTGGTAAGGACTGTTCCTTGAAACCTGGTCTTTTTTTTTTGTTTTTGTTTTTGTTTTGTTTTTTGTTTTTGTTTTTTTTTTTTTCGAGACAGGGTTTCTCTGTATAGCCCTGGCTGTCCTGGACTCACTCTGTAACCAGGCTGGCCTCGAACTCAGCAATCCGCCTGCCTCTGCCTCCCAAGTGCTAGGATTAAAGGTGTGCGCCATCACGCCTGGCCTTTTTTGTTTTTTAAAACACATGTTCTGTAAAACATGGACTATTTTTTAAATAAGTGTTTCTTGAAACCTAGTATGGCTCTTGTTTTCATTTTTGTTTTCATTTGTGTGCCTGTTTTCTAAAAGCAATGTTTCTTGAAACCTGTCTTTGAGACAGTGCTAACTGTTCTGACCTCTCTTATGGAGAGCTGCCCCACCTCTAGCTCACATTCATCCTCATGCCTCAGCTTCTCAGGTGCTGGGATTGTAGGCATGTGTCACCATTGACTGTAATCTGCTTTTGCTATCAGTTTAGCTTTTTATTTACCCCATAAATTAGAGTGAAGTTATCTTAAGGTAGTTCTCTTCTTATAAATTAGCCCACTTACTTGGAGTATAGACCTACTTTCCATTTATGTTCAATCAAATAAATCAATATGTCCCTTTTAGTTTCTTCTTTAAATTTAACTCTAGAACAGAAAATTATTTGCTATATGGACTGGCTAATGAGAATGACACGTGTAAACTTTACTTTTATTTGCCAGATGTAACTGTCATCTCAGAAGCTTACTGCTGAATAAGCTCACCCTTTCTAGTCTTTCTATGCTCTGCCTGACTAGTTCCACTACCTCAAACTGCTCACCAAGCTGACTGATCCAATCTGGCTTTTCTCACCTTCTCACTGAATTGCTCTGCTTGGACTCACACAAAGATAACAATTTGTTCTTATCTTTTGGTCATTGTTCATTCTCTGGCTTGTTTGATCTTCACCTGTTACCTGTCTCTGTAAAATTGTATCTTATACAACTGTCTCTCTGTCTCTCTCTCTGTTTCTCGCTGTCTCTCTCTGTCTCTCTCTCCCTCCCCTCTCTTCATGTTTCTCTTCACCTCTCTTTCCAGTCTGTTCTCATGTTCAGCATATCTCTCTCTGACTCATTCTGTCAAATCTTTCTTTGAATTGTCACTTTATCTGCTCTGCAAATAGACATCTGTAAGATTATTCTTAGCCGGGCAGTGGTGGTGCACCCCTTTATTCCCAGGACTTGGGAGGCAGAGGCAGGCAGATTTCTGAGTTTGAGACCAGCCTGTTTTACAGAGTTAATTCCAGGACAGCCAGGGCTACATAGAGAAACCATGTCTTGAAAAACCAAAAAAAAAAAAAAAAAAAAAAAAAAAAAAAGATTATGGTTATTTAATTACACAAACACATAAACACACACACAATTAAAGTGGAACTTGAGAATATCATCCTGAGTAAGTAAGCCAGTTCCAAAAGGGCATGCATGGTATGTACTCACTTACAAATGGATATTAGTCATAAAATATCCATACCAGTTTATAATCCATAGACTAATAGAATCTAAGTAAAAATAAAGGCACAAGTGAAGATGCTTGAATCTAACTTAGAAGGGGGAATAAAATAGTCATAAGAGACAGACAGAGGGAGGGAACTTGGAGGGAGGGGATGGGAAGGAGAAGAGAGATGTTCAGGATCATCAGTGAGAAGGGTAGTAGAGATGGCTAGATGGTCATGAAAATGAATGCAAATCTGCAAAAGGGGGAGTGAGGAGGTGGGGACATTTCCAGGAGGAGACAGAGTCTTGATATATGGGATGTGCCAAGAATCAATAGGAGTGACATTAGCTCTGACTGTGCTACAGAGACAACAACCCACTCGTACAACTATCCACACGAATTTATTCTATCTACCAGAAATGCAGGCACAGGGGAGGGAGTAGAGACTGGAGGAATGGCAAACCAATAAATGACCCAACTTGAGATCATTGCATGGGCAAAGGCAAACACCAGTCACTGACACAATTAATGACAGTCTGTTCTGCTTGCAGTCAGAAGCATGTTTTCCTCTGAGATGCTCCATCAAACAACTGGTCTAGACAGGTAGATACCCACAGCCAAACAATGGATGGAGTTTGAGGACTCTTATGGAAGAAAAGGAAGAAAGAGCATAGGCCCCAAAGTGAATAGGAACTCTACAGGAAGACCACCAGAATAAATAAACCTGGGCCTTTGGGGCTCTCAGAGTCTGAACCACCAACCAAAGAATATACTTAGGCTGGACCTAGACCTCTCTACATTTGATGTAGCAGGTGAAACTTGTTCCTCATGTGGGTCCCAAACAACTGGAGCAGGGGCTATACTAAAATCTGTTGCCTGTATGTGGGATATGTTATTCTACCTGGGTTCCTTGTCTGTTCTCAATGTGAGAAGAAATACCTAGTCTTCGGGACACTTGAGGTGCCAGGGTGGAAAATATTCAGGGGACCCCTACACAATCAGAGGAGAAGGGAAGGGGGAATGGGAGAAAGATTGTTCGAGAGATTGACTGGGAGTGGGATAGTAGGGCTGAAACCTGGATGTAAACTGAATAAGAAAATATTAAAATAAAATTTAAAAAATATCAATATATGTAGCCATGAAGGCATTAAGAAGCAAATTAATCACTGGAACAATAAAACCTAGACTGTGATTAGTTTCATGAAACTTTGCAGTTTTTTATTCTATTGATTGATTTTTGATTGTATGGTATTAAGAGCTTAAGCTCCTCCTCTTACTCTTCTCTATCTCTTCATTATTTGATACAGACAAGACAGAGGTCTTTTTTTGTGAAATAGTCAAAGTGAGGACACGTACTTCTCTTTTTTCTATTTTAATATTTTAGATATCTTTATCATTTTATTGAAAATAATTATTTCCTCATGTAACATATCATTTACATTTTCCTCTCCTTCTACTTGAATACTCTCTGTTCTTCCACATTTCTACTTCTCATTAGAAAATAAACAGGATTCTTAAAGGATTAAAATAAAAATAATGTTATTATATAAGACAAAGCTTTCATATCTGGATAGGACAACAAGTAAACAAAAGGAAAAGAGCCCAAGAAAAGGCTGAAGAAACAGATATAGACACAGAGACCCATGTATTCAAATGTCAGAAATCCTATAAAAACACTAAACTAGAAGCCACAGTACAGAGGCCAAAAAAAAAAAAAAAAAAAAAAACTGGATGGAAAAGAGAGAAAAAAATTATAAAGATGAGAATGATTTTGTACTCTGTTGTCCAACTACTTCTGGGACTACCCTTAAAAGTAGTTTGTTTCCCTAGTGAGACTCCTGAGGAGAATATTGACCTTCCATTTGCAAATGGTTATCAATTGGAGATAGCTTCTGGGTTAGTGTTGGGGGCATGTGGCTCTTTCTCCTTTTAGCTGTAGTACTTCATCTGAAAGAAGGCACATGCAGTCCTTATGATGCTGCAGTGTCTGTGAGGTTACATGTACATAGACCATGTGATTTAAATGACCTCGTTTTTTGGTTTCTGGAGATGTATGTTGATCATGTTGATTTTAGGATTCTTGTCCTTTGATGTTCTCCACCCCATCTGCCTCTTACACTCTTTTTGCCTCCTGTTCAGTAATGTTCCCTGAGCCCAGAAAGAAGCTATTTGATGAAAACATTCATTTAGAGATGCAGGTTCTAGTGTCTTTCATTCTCTGCATATTATCTGGCTGGAGGTTGTCTCTGTTGGCAACTGCTATAGAGGAAGTTTCTCTGATAATGGTATTTATCTCTGAGTATATCAAAATGTCATTCAAAGTCAACTTATTGCTGTTGTGTGTGTGTGTGTGTGTGTTTTGTAATGGTAATATTTGGTTTTAGCCCACATACCCAGTGTTTGTGGTCTCAGTTTCTTGGTCATTCAAGCAATGAAATGTATGGTATCCATTTGGTAAAGTAGACCTTAAGTCAAGTCAGATACTTGTTGTTTACTTTTGCAAGTTTTGGGCTTTCATAGCACTAAAATATCAAGTGGACATCTCCTTTTTTAGGGTAAGGACACTTTATTTTATGGTTGCATTAAAAATATATTCTATGCCTTTGATCTTGGTTTTCTTTCATTCTTCTATGCCTATTATTTATAGATTTGGATTTTTCATACATTGCCACATTTCCTGGAAGTTTTGTGTCAAGTTTTTCTTTTATATTATTTATCATTTTCTTTGACCAGTGTTTCAACATCTTCTATTATGACATCAAAGGATAAGCTACACTCTTCCATCCCTTGTAGTCTCTTAGTGAGACTTGCCTCTCAGCTTCCTGTTTGAATTCCTAGAATTTCCATTTCTAGTTTTTGCAGAGTTTGGGTTTTCTATATTTATTTTATTTAAACATTTAGACCTTGAACTGTTTTGTTAATTTTATTACATTTTATTAGTGTTTTTATATATGTATTTGTCTTAGTCAGGGTTTCTATTCCTGCACAAACTTCATGACCAAGAAGCAAGTTGGGGAGGAAAGGGTTTATTCAGCTTACTTCCACATGGCTGTTGATCACCAGAGGAAGTCAGGACTGGAACTCAAGCAAGTCAGGAAGCAGGAGCTGACGCAGAGGCCATGGAGAGATGTTCCTTACTGGCTTGCTTCTCCTGGCTTGCTCAGTCTGCTCTCTTATAGAACCCAAAACTTCCAGCCCAGGATGACACCACCCACAAGGGGCCCTACCCCTTGATCACTAATTGAGAAAATGCTCCACAGCTGGGCCTCATGGAGGCACTTCCCCAACTGAAGCTCCCTTAGTTTTGATAACTCCAGTCTGTGTCAAGTTGACACACAAAACCAGCCAGTACAGTCTTTAAGAGATCTATTTATTTCCTCTTTAAGGAACAATATCATGTAAGGCTATTTTAAGGTTTTTTGTCTTAAGCTTCTGCTATGTTACATTCTCTGGACTGGCTATGGTTGGGTTGTTAGACTACAAGGAAAACATATTGTCCTGCATGTTACTAATTGTGTTTTATGTTGGCATCTGGAAACCTTCATTAGTGAATACTGTAATTCTGGGTGCTAATATCTGCTCTTTTCTCTTTTGGGTGGGGGTTTTGTTCCTTTGTTTCTGATACCCTCCCTGGTTCTTAGGAAAATATGGTGGCTGTGTGTTGTCTTGTAAGAAATTTTTTCTGGAAATTGCTTAGTGCTAGCACTGGGGGTTCCAGGTAAAATGCATATTAGGTATTGGGAGCTGACATTTAGGGAGAGAGATGGGATAAGGAGGGTGTTAGTGGTCCATAGAAGGGCAGAATTCCAAGTGTTTAATTAGGATTTTCTTAGTCCCCTGTGAATGGGGCAGAAATTAAGAAAAGACCACAACAGGTGGTTTGATGCAAAACAGGGGATGAGTCTGGGTATCCAACTTAGAGGAATGGAAGGATAAGCTGCAGTTTGCTTCCCTTCTTCCCTGGTTAGCTTTACCTAAAGGTCCCTGCTGGAATTGACTGCTGGGATAAAGTGGTGCATACTGAGAAGAAATGTCAAAGGGAAAGATTTGAATGGTTCACTAGAGATGAAAGCAGGAGTTAAGGCAGGCCACTACAGAACTTGAAGTAATGCTATGGAATGCAGGATAGGATTTGGAGTGGCAGAAAGAGAGATAAAGATATTCAAATACTTTATCTGCCTTTCTGGCCACAGCTTACATCTCTGATTTTCAACTGTAGCATCACAGTTATGAGATAACAATTAGTAAGCTTTGTATTAGTTCATGGTATCAAAACTGACTTAGGCAATGTAAATATATGCACTCTCATGTCAGGCTCAGGGACAAAAATTTTCTAATAAGAACAATGGAGTCTGGGGGGAGACACCTCTTTTGTTTCCTTGTGCACTGTTTTGTTTTAAAACCACATTCCCCAGATCCATCCATTTCTCTAAGAATTTCATAAATTCATTGTCTTTAATACCTGAGTAGTACTCCATTGTGTAGATGTACCACATTTTCTATATACATTCCTCTGTTGAGGGATATCTGGGTTGTTTCCAGTTTCTGGCTATTATAAATAAGGCTGCCATGAACATAGTAGAGCATGTGTTCTTATTACATGTTAGAGCATCTTCTGGGTATATGCCTAAGAGTGGTATAGCTGCATCCTCTGGTAGTTCTATCTCCAATTTCCGGAGGAACCACCAAACTGATTTCAAGAGTGGTTGTACCAGCAATGAAGGAGTGTTCCTCTTTCTCGACAACCTCTCCAGCATCTGCTGTCACCTGAGATTTTTATCCTAGCCATTCTGACTGGTGTGAGGTAGAATCTCAGGGTTGTTTTGATTTGCATTTCCCTGATGACTGAGAATGTTGAACATTTCTTTAGGTGCTTCTCAGCCATTCGGTATTCCTCAGTTGAGAATTCTTTGTTTAGCTCTGTACCCCATTTTTAATGGAGTTATTTGTTTCTCTGGAGTCTATCTTCTTGAGCTCTTTGTATATATTGGATATTAGCCCTCTATTGCGTATAGGGTTGGTTAAGATCTTTTCCCAATCTGTTGGTTCCCATTTTGTCCTATTGACAGTGTCTTTTGGATTACAGAAGCTTTGTAATTTGATGAATCTGGAGAATATCATCCTGAGTGAGGTAACCCAATCACAAAAGAACACACTTGGTATGCACGCTCTGATAAGTGGATATTAACCCATAAGATCAGAATACACAAAGTACAATCCACAAACCACAAGAAACTCAAGAAGAAGGAAGACCAAAGTATGGATGATTCATTTCTTCTTAAAAGGGGGAACAAAATACCCATGGAAGGAGTTGCAGAGACAAACTATGGAGCAGAGACTGAAGAAAGGACAATCCAAAGACTGCTTCACCAGATAATCCTTCCCTTATTCAGTCATCAAATACAGACACTATTGTGGATGCAGGTAAGTGCTGGCTAACAAGAACCTGATATAGCTGTCTCCTGAGAGGCTCTGACAGTACCCAACTAATACAGAAGTAGAGGCTCACAGCCTTCCATTGGACTGAGCACAGGGTCCCCAATGAATGATCTAGAGAAAGGACCCAAGGAGCTGAAGGGTTTGCAGCCCCTTAGGACGAACAACAATATGAACTAACTAGTACGCTCAGAGCTCCCAGGGACTAAACCACCAACCAAAGACCACATATGGTGGGGCTCATAGCTTCAGCAGCACATGTATAGAAAGAATGGCCTAGTTATCATCAAATAGAGGAGAGGCCCTTGGCCCTGTGAAGGTTCTATGCCCAGTGTAGGGGAATGCCAGGGCCAGGAAGCAGGAGAGGGTGGGATGGTGAGCAGGGGGAGTGGGGAGGGAACAGGTTTTTGTTTATTTGTTTGTTTGTTTTTGTTTTTTTAATTTATTTTTTCAGAGGGGAAACTGGGAAAGGAAATATCATTTGAAATGTAAATAAAGAAAATATCTAATCAAAGAAATAAAAACAGATTCCATCATATCAATGGGTAGAGTGAACAGAAAGAAGGACCTGGCTGAAAATCCTTAAGTCCTGCCCTAAGTAACAGACTTCATTCTCTGAGACTCCACTTTCTAAATGTTCTACAATCCTCTACATAGGAACATCAGTAAGGAACCAAGTGCCAAGTACATGAGTCTAAGAGAGACATCTCAGATTCAAAACATAGTAGTCACATTATATGCTGCTTCTTAGAATAAATATCTGCACAGGCTGAGCTATTCTAAATTTTTAGCAGCTTCATCAAATAAAATGGAGACAAGAGAAGGACTGTGTAGAGTTGGGCCAGCGTTATTCTTTTCCTTACTTGATTAATGGGTTTCTATATTTGACAAATGATTTATAGAGTTAAAATAGAGGATTGGAAAGATCCCTTGCTTTGAAATCCATCATCAAAATAAACTCTTTTAGTTATGGTTAAAGCAATATAATTATTTTTGAGCTTTTTCATACAATGTAAAGTCAATCATATTTACATTTCATCCTCTTTAAGTGGAGAACTATTAAAGTGGAGTAATACTTTAAGGATATCTATATTCTTCTTTTCTTGGTACATTCATTATTTACATTTCACATGTTTTCCCCTTTCCAGGTCTCCCCTTCAGAAAACTCCATGCTATCCTTGCTCCCCCTGCTTCTATGTAGGTGCTACCCACATCTATATTCATGTTTGTATGCTTAAAGGGATATATATTTTGACTTGTTCTATTTAATGTCCACACATGGAAAGTTGGGTCTTTAATGCATAGGATACAGAGTTTCTTAGAATTGCTGGCAAGGATGAATAAAATAGTACATTACTCTTTTGAAAATGTAAAACCTTGGATATTGAATATTAGACTTTCTTTCTATCTTAATGATTCATTTATATGTATGCTTTTATGAATGCCTCCATCTAAGCAATAGCTGAATGTTTAAAATGGGGAAAAAAAATCTGTGCAGCGATTTCTATTTGACAAGAAAACCATCAATCATAGAACATTTGAAAAAGTAGTTTTACAACGTTATTGAAAAACAACTTGGAATAAGAAATAGATGATAGTCAAAATTTTGAAGTTTTAAAAATATGATTTCAGGCTGTGTTTGTTTCTAGTTATGATATAGTGGAGTTTACCTTTGTGTTTTTCTTTTTATTTGAATATTTCCAAATAAAAATTGCAGCATAATAAAGATGAGCCCGTATAGCTATTTCTATCCTGAAGTATAATTTTTTCTTTGGACAGAAAATACGATGTGCCTAAACTGTGGCCATTGTTTGCAACTTGATCTCTGGTTCATTAGTACAATAGGTGGTATTCATAGTTTTATTATCTATGATTTCAGTTACCCATAGTCAAACATTTTCCAAACATATTAAGTGAAAATTCCCCAAATTACAATTCAACAGGTGTAAATTTTAAACATTTTGTGTAAAATGATGAAATCTATCATCTGGCTGTTCCATCAAGCCTCATCTATGAATCTATGATTCCCCAATAGACCAACTAGCTTATACTTTACTCATTCTTAATGTCTTCACATTCATTATGGCTTTTCTAACCCCTGCCATGGTATTATAATGCTCTGTTTGATAACACTTTGATAAAACACTTAGGAAGCAGAGTAACACAATGCCACAGCTCCTAGTATCATAATTACCACAATATCAGTCTTGTTGCTCCACAGTACACATGAGTCATTCTTACAGGAAGAAGGATCAGCACAGCCCAATATTTCTTTATCATGAGAGAAACAGTCACAAAAATTTAATTATATAAGCATATTGTAATTTGTTCAATTTTGTCAGTAGTTTTCATGGCTTTCTTATTTTGTTTAATGTATAAATTCTAATTTTGACAGTTATAAAAGAACAGAATAAAAGATAGCTATAGTTAGTTTGTACCAATGGCTTCAGACACCTAAAGTGTTCTTGACACTTCTCTAATGGCAAGAAGAGATGGCTATGTTAGAATGAGAAATAGAAAATTAAATCATCCAGAAATTAAAGACTTTGGAAAATAATTTTCAAATTTCCTCCATTATGAAATAAAAGAATACATTGAAATTGCTTGCTTTAGGGAAAGTGAAGTCTCTAAATGCAATAATAAAGATTGAAAGCTCAATAGAACATTTATATAACTGCAAAAACATTGAGAATAGTGGCATGTAAAAAAGTGTAGGAGGACTCTACCCAGTCTTCCAGCTCCTTCTAGTACCACTGTGAGAGTCTTGACAATACATATACCATTAATGTGAGTTCAATTGCTTTCTAAGTCTTAAATCTCAAATTACCTAAGGATTTGCACTCTATAGTACCTAAGCCATTTAAAAATGTGTGGTGACCTGCTTTGCAGCATTTCGAAGATGGAGAGAAGTGTTAAGAGTTCAGCATTATCCTCAGCTATGAGGTCTTAACAACGCAACAAAAATACATGGATAAGGTGAAGAAAGAAGCTCTTGGTCTCATTTCCTTATGGGTCATAATCAGACCATGAAAATTTCAAGATTGTCAAATGATGAGAAAAAGGGGAATTCTTTCCAGAAGCCACCAGTGAATATACCAGAAAATAGACAAGAAGTAAGTACAAACCTAAAGAATGAAAAATGAGAAAGAATCAAAAGATTTTCCATTACCAGCATGATCCCGAGGCTCATTCTTACTACTCTACAGATCACTTAGAAGGAAGCAAGTCAAAAGGCTCTATTTTTCCCTTGGATTTCAAATAATTTACCCTGTGTGTTAGGCCCAGAGAAAGCTTCTGAGTCTATGACAGAGTCAGTTAAAATGCATTTAAACCTACTAATTAATTTAGTAGAAGGCAGAAACTGCATTAACTAGCCAAGGGAGAGTGGTAGTCCATGGCAGACACTAATCAATGCCTCACAAAATGATGAGAATGGTACAGCAAGGTGGTCCTTTGTTGGTTTGTTTGTTTGTGGATATTTTCAATAATTTTTTTAATTACTATCAGTCACTTACACATTTCTGAATCCAATGTAGACCTACAAACTCACAGAACATGTCATATAACAGCTCACAGAACATGTGCAAAGTTGTCTAGAGTTCCTAGTCCAAAAGCATTAACAACTGTGTTTACTTGCTGTTTTCTTTTATTTGAATGGAAAGACTGTCAGGTCCTCATTGTGTTCAGGCTCATGCAAAAGCATTGCTCAGGTTTTGTCTAGCTAGCATTCTTAGGAGAGGACTTGTGGGCAACTTTTATTGAAAGCATCGTTTCACTTTTGCTTCTCATCTTTTCTTTTTGCTCATATACTTTTCAATAAAATGCAAATTAAAAATATATTCTTTTCAATGTCTAATGAATAGATAAGGGAGAATTTTCCTTAAAAGGCCCATGAAACCAACATTTTTTTTTTTGTAGAAGTTTTTTGTAGAAGAAAATAGCAGTATTATATTATAGACAAACAAACACCTCCATAATGTCATAGGTTATGGTAACCAGTGAGAAAGCATCTCAAGTCTGAAAGGGCTGAGCCTAGAGTCTTAAACCATTATTCACATAAATGCAAAGGGAATGTGTAAGGTGGATTTTAAGGACTTTCAATATGTAAATTTACTAATTAGATCAACAAAAAATAGAACGGGTGCCTTCTGTTGCAAGAAGAGTGTCAATATGCAAATATACCAATTAGACCTTCAA
>JADRCC010579393.1:0-14238 GCA_019843855.1 Hylomyscus alleni
GTCTGTAGAGTGAATTTGTTTCCAGAGGAACTGTTATGAGTCAGATAAGTAAATATACATATCCAGGATGTCAATTAAGGAAAAGTATCATCCATCCGAACCCTAAGGGCCGTTTTAGCCGGTGTAGAAGATGAGACATACATCTCTCAGTGGAAGACAGTAGCAATGAAGATATTTATTTTGCAACCTTGGCATGAAATGTTGTGTTCAGTCATATTTCTGAAATCTTGTTCATAAGACAATTGAAAACTTTCAAATAGATTCTAGATATTTGTAGAAAAGGAAAGAAAAGAAAAGAAAAAAAGAGAAAAGAAAAAAGAGCAAAAGAGCTTTTTACATTTTCTGTTGCTGTTCTGAAGACTTCCTTTTCTTTTTTTAAAGGTTTATTTATTACATGTAAGTACACTGTCTCTGGCTTCAGACACACCAGAAGAGGGCGTCAGATCCCATTACAGATGGTTGGGAGCCACCATATGGTTGCTGAGATTTGAACTCAGGACCTCCAGAAGAGTAGTCAGTGCTCTTAACCGCTGAGCCATCTCACCAGCCCCAAGACTTCCTTTTCATAGCACACTCCAACCCAGTTTTTAACAAGTCTTTTAATTGGCTTATCGGAAAGCCAACATTTGTATTTGCTTTACTTCTTTTAAATGTATAATCTGTGTAACAGAGTATGCATTTATAAAAACATACAATTAAACTCAGTAGTGACTAGTTTTCCAGAACTAAAGTCACAAATGCCAGGATGTAATTTGTTTCCTTATTGTTTAACCAATTTTTGATATTATCTTCCTTACTTTTTGTTAACTGTACAAATTTTTAGATCTTTTCTTTCTTTCTATATATCCATGTTCAGCATAGGTCATTAACATGATTAAACTCCACATTACATTCTTATTTATTGTCATTCTGATGATTGAACCCAGGATCTTCAACATGCTCGGGATTCTACAATTCGGCTACATGTCCAATGCTGTATTTATTTTTATTTAGATAATAAGGAAAAGTGTGCACTCTTATGAGTAACTTCACATTTGCCTTACTCTTAATTATTATTGGCAGTTCATTTGTCCATTCTTCAGGTCTGTTAGTTTTCCACTGGCACTGAATGCCCGTTAACCTAGTTGCTGGAGGGACAAATAAGACAGGATTTGTGTCCTTGAGAACACAGTGAAGGATAAAGAAAATTAGATCACAGGCTAGTATGAGCAGAGAAGTTAGAGGAGCAAAGATGGGACCCCCCCACTCAGACTTTTAGAAGGTCTAGGAGGAGGATACAGAAAGCTTTCTGAAGGAAATTTTTTATGAGCTGAGTCTTGAAAGTAAATAGGCGTTGTCCAGATAATAGAGAAGGAGAATCTAAGGGAAGTGCATGGGAAAAAGTAGAGGGAAGAGAGCACATGGATGATGGGGCGTTTGGGAAGTCTCTAGTGGCTGAGACATTGTCAGGATGATGCAGGGAACAGGGAACGGTGAAGCCTGAATTTAGAATGGGTCAGCAGTGTCACATCATGAACTGCTTCCCAGGTCATAGTCATATATTTATTCTGAAAGCAATGACAAGTTGCAGTGTAAGCCAGAAAGTGATATGGTAAGATTTTTGCTTTGTAAGGATTGTGGAAAATGGATTGTTCTTCCAAAAGTGTGCTGTCACCCAGCAAACATAATTAGAGGCCACTGGCTATTTCTTTTCTTCTTTTCTGACTTTAATTTGGATTAAAAACCTTGTACTATAACATAACAATAGAGGGAGTATGAATTAGTTAGTTGTCTACCTTCTGTTTAAGAAAACATTTAAAATATATTTGGCTTGTTGGTATAATGTTCAGCCTTAGATGATTCAAGTAAATTAAATAAAACCAATAACATTAGCAATTGATGCTGGACCTTGCAAAGGGCCTGATGTTTGGCCAAGTGCAAGCATCTTCTGTGTGTTAGGCATTTGTGTTAGGGCTGAAAAGAGATGGTAGATTATTTGGGTATTTGTAACTTGGTAGAGGAATAGACTTGGACACTAATTTGAATATTCTAGGTACTTACATATTATATTCTTTTATATACATTTCACTTTCTAGCCTTACTGCAAACTTAAAGGATCTGATAAGGGAACCAAGGAGGAATAATGAGCTTTCATGGAGTCAAGTGATATTTAATTATGAGTAGTAAATAAACACAATTCAGTATTTGATATTTTTTCATTTACCCATATCATATTTTGTTACTTTCCCTGACAAGGCAGTATTTCTGTACTTTTAGCCTGAAGTATTTCCCCCCCCTTAATTATTTTCAGTGCCAACCAAACGAACTAATATTATGAGAAAATGTTAGCAAAGCACTTAAACAGTAAGTTCTCAGAGAGAGACCCTAAAAGACCTTAGTTGTTAGAATTGCCTTTGGAATAGCAACTTATCTATGTCCCAAACACTTAGGAAACATGCTAAAACCCATTTAAAACTACTTTATTTTATTCAGATTAGTCTTGGTAAAGGGCCTTTTCCTGGTACATACTGGAACTCTGGTTTCTTGTTCAGGTTCTGAGAAACCTTGTTATCACAGATATACATCCAATAAAGTATGGCATGAGAGTAGCTTAAACACTTCTTAATTGTGGAAACTTTGGGGCATATGCCAAAAGTAACATAATAGGATCATGACTTCTTTTGTGTCTATTGTCTACCTGGGCAACCATTTTCTGGGCCACCTGGACAAAGGTATTGTCTCATAGATACCTCCATCTGATTAACTTATTCTGAAATTATTTTGAAATAAATGCCAGTCATTCTATGATCTATGAATATTTCAGAATGCATTTTTTGAAAGAAGTGGGTTCTCCATTCCAAATTATATTTAAATAAAACCTTACAGTTTTCTTAATGTAATTTAATGGAAATTCAGGAAATCATTTTCTTTTTTGGCTAAAGAATTTTTTTTTGTTTGCTTGCTGTTAGATAAATTTAGAGATTTGATTTTGAACGTAGAAAAAATGCACAAAATAGTGATCCTTTTTGTAGCTGCTATCCATCTCCACTGCCTTATCAACACTTCCACCCATTTACCTTGCTAAAGCTAAAGTTGAGCTACTGGATCAACTTGGTTTTGTAATGTAAATTGATAGCTTTGTGTCATTGTCTCTCTCGAACTCTTAAATATCTACTATAGCCCAACTGAGGATAGAGGTGGCAAGGAACCCTGGAACTGTTTTGGTAGTGTCAGTCAGGTACAGATTATAATACACTTTCTGATTGTAAGGAATCTGATTCAAAGAGATGATTTATCAATATGAGACTTAAGTAGTTATTGAAATCGTTATTTGAACAATGCTTATCCATAAATATATATTAAATGTGAGAAACTATTTATATTCCTCTTTGAGATATTATTTAATGTGTATAAATGTTTTGCCTGCATGTATCTAAGAGCACCGCATGTGTGCCTCCTCCTGTAGAAGTCAGAAGAAGGCATTGTGTCCCCACGAACTGGAGTTACAGAAGGTTGTAAGTAGCAATGTGAATGCTGAGAATCAAACCCAAATCCTCTATAAGAACACCCAGTATTATTAACCATGGAGCCATCTTTCCAGTCCCTTATATTTCTTTTCAGATGCTTATTACACATATAATTTTTACAATTATGTATTTTTTACTTTAAATATCTAATTTCTTATGTTCTTCTTCCTCTGTCTTACCCTAACTTGAGTGACTTTAGAGCTAATAAAGAAGAAATTTTGATCTACAACAGAGGACCATTCTCAACTATGAAAACAATTCAAGCAAATAATCTACTAGGGGAAGAACTTCTCATTACAAAATGTTCTTTTTAAAGTCCGGGATATTGGTTGCTCAGTCACTGAGGAGTCTGGACTGCCATTCATTAGCACCCTGGGTGTCTGAGCAGACCTGGATAGGAATGTACTGTTCATTTTGAATTAGTGAAAAGGATAGAAAAGCTGCCTCAAGCACTGCATCATCCAAGCCAAATATTCTATTTGTTTGATACAAGCCATTGATCCTGCAGTATAACCTCAGATACAAATAAGTTTCATTGTGAGCGGACTTATTTTTCCTGGTCTCTCTAGGTAAGCAAAATTGTTTTATGTGTGCTAGGTCTGGTGTTGTCAGAAAATATGCACTTTGCTTACCTTTTTATTTCTGTTGAATTTTCAACAGAAAATGGATCTTGTAATTACCCCCCAACATTTTGCATACTGTCCATTTAGTAAGAATGTAGTGCTGATGGAGTATGGCTTTGATATTAGTCAGTTATATATCTGGAATGTTTATTCCCCAGAGCTTTCCAACTGAGGGAGCCCAGCATGAACTCCTACTTTGGAAAATATCTGAGTGGGCAGGCCTGTTTGCCACATTACCCTCATTGTCTGTCTTTGTTTATTCAGCTGAAAAGCAGTACTTGCCTCTACATAGCCAGGCACGATCTCCAAGTCCTAGAAGCTATTAAAGTGGGTAGGAAAATTGTTTGGGAAGAGAAAATATGAAAATTTTTATTGGACATCAACATACTGTACTGGGGAAGGTGCTTTCTTATGTGAAAAATGTAATGATTTTTGTGAATTATACAGCCTAAATCTGAAAATATTTTTCTGGGCTGTTATATTAGGGTTTTTGCTTTCATATACCTTCTTACCTTTTGGTTTAGAGGCACTGGTAACTTACTGACACAATTTATTTGTTTTTACTGCCCATAAAACAAACCCTAGGTTTGTAAGACACAAGCTGCCTTCAGGTACAGGTGAGGATGAATTTCCTGTGGCCAGATTAGCAGGATCATATTCTTGGCCATTTTCTTTGGTTGTCTTTGTCTCTCAAGTGTATTGAGAGTATATTATTGTAGCATGCTGCTAAAGTTTGCCTTCATTCTTTCCCAGACATTTTCAACATTATCACCGGAGTTATAGTTTTATAATGCAGATCTGTGATTCTTATGTAAAATTCTCCCATGCTACTCAGCCCTCTCATGTCACCACTTTTGCTTTTTTTTTCTTGCCTTAGTTACAATGAACTCTTTTAAAATCTCTAGGGTACATTTCTTTGTCCCCAAATCATATACATGCTGTCTCCTTGCCTTAATCATACCTTCTCATTCTTTGTTCCCAGGTTAGATATTTCTCCTTCAGAAAACATGGGCTGTATTGTACTTTCCTTTGACACCATGTGAATATCTCCATATGGTACTTAACAGAATATATTGCTTATTTGTTTTTCTTTTTTTCCACAAGACAGAATAGTTGGAGATCAGGGACTGTGTCTTTCTGTCTTTGTTATTTCTACATTACCTAGAAATTATAGGTTCTATTTCTGACACAATGTAGCTCGGTAAATGATTGAACTAATAAACTTATGGTTTGCTGAGAATTCTTTCTTTGGTAAATACAGAGGACATTTTGGCTCTCTGTTCTTGAACTTTTCCTCCTTATGTTCTATTAATATTCATTTGTTCACTCAATTATTGTCAGTTTGGCAGACTCTGGAATCACCTATAAAAATAAGATTTCAGGCACACCTGTGAGGGGTTGTCTTGATTAGGTTAGCCTCTGACCTAGCCTGTAAGGAATTATCTTGAGTAGGTTAATTGAGATGGAAAAACTCACCCACTGTGAGTTCCATAATTTGGATCCTGTATTAAGTAAAAAGGAAAGTGGCCTGAGCTTCTCATTCTCCACTTCTTACTGCAGAAACAGCATGACCATCTATCTCCAGCTCCTGCTGCTGTTGTACACTTGAACTGTGAGCCAAAATAAATCCTTCCTTCCCTAAATTGCTTTTGTCAGGGTATTTTATCATAGCAACAGGAAAAGAAACTGAGACACACGTTTACTCAATAAAATGTTACTTTAAACGTTTTGAACCTTCACCCCTCTCAGGCACACTGTGACTCTGTAATATTGGACTCCTGCACAGGAAAAAGCCCCTCAGCCCCTTTCCTGCACCGCTTTTCTACCTTAGCATTTGACAGTTTTTTGGCTACCAAATGAACCTTCCTTCCTGGAGCACGTTATTGCATTGTTCTAATTTCTACATTTTCTAAAGATAAGACAACTGAGGCTCAGGGTTAAATGTTAGAAACATTGGATTTTAGACTGCCTAGCTTCAAAATTGGTCTGAAAAATAAGCATACTTCTCTTGGCTTTAGCTTCACTTAAGAGCAGGAAAAAAAGGAAGTGGTAGAGGTGAGCTGATACTCAAGTGGCAGCATTGAGACTCCCTCAAATCCTTGTTTGGCTAAGATGTGTATATAGGCAAACTGTATAATGTTAGTTTTCTGCTAAAACTCTTGGAATTTGCTAAAATACAATTCAGTAGTAGTGCATTATCTCAAGAACCTTTTCATCTTACAAACCTAAAACTTTGTGCCCCTTCTAAAGCTCCCGATTTCTCCTTCCCTAAGCTACTGCAGATAATCTCCCTAAGTGCAATTATACAATAGTGTCTTTTGTGGCTTAATTTTACTTAGTGACTGGAAGTTTCACTTATGTTAAAGCATGGCACAGCCTTTCATTTTTAAAATATACTGTTGGATGTCTGTGTGTGTGTGTCTGTGTGTGTGTTATGTTTTAAAAATCCATTTACTTATCAATGAACATTTGGATTTTTATACTTTGAAAGTGAAACATCCTCCAGTCACATGTGTTTGAGGACTTGATACCCTGTCTTGGGAACTTTCAAGAGATGGAGCCTAATGGGTCACTGTAGTGTAAGTGCTGAAGGATATACTTAATGCCTTTTCTGGCCCACACACTTTGCAACCTGATTCACTGAGATATTGGGAGAAAGCCTGGCCTCCTGTGCCCATAGATTGAGCTAATTGTTGCCATGCCTTCCCTGTTATGTTAGTCTATATTTACTGAGCCAGGCTCAAAAATAAATCCACACTTCCTCTAGTTGCTTCTGTCAAGTAGCCTGTTACAGTGACAAGAAATGGAATCTTCTTTCTGAAACCCTGTCCAATGCTTCAGGACATAGATACTCAGAAATGTTGGATCATATGGAAGGTCTATTTTTAATTTCTTGAGAACTGCCATACTGTGGTGGTTAATTTTGATTGTTAACTTGTTGAAATTTAGAATCACTATGGAAACACACTTCTGAGTGTGTCCGTGAGGGTGATTCCAGAAAGGTTTAACTGAGCAGGAAAGACCCATTCTAAATGGTAGGTGCCTGGGGTGCCAGACTGAAGGCAAGTTAAGCAGCACCATTCACAACTCTTTGCTTCCTGTTGCAAGGGTAGTATTGACCAGTTGCTTCAATTTCTTTTCCATAATATACTGCAACCCCTCAAAAGAACAGACTGAAACAAATACTTCTTCCTGTGTTTTGTCAGGTATTTAACCATAGAAACAGAGAAACATAACTAATATAAAGTACATCTTCTTCCTCCTCCCTTTTACTCTCTGTGGTCCTGGGAATCAAATCCAGAGCCTTGAACATGTTGGATAAGCCTTTTACTACAGAGCTATATTCTCCCTGCCCCCAACCTGTTTTGGAGGGAGTCTCTCTATGTAGCTCAGGTTGGCCTTAGACTTGTGATCCTTATGCTTCTGGCTCCTAAGTTCTAGGATTATAGAACAGAGCCACCACACCCAGCCTGACATACTATTTTCTATAGTGTTGCACTGTTTCATAGTCCTACTGAGACTGCTGATATACACCATAGAAAATGAGAGAAATGAAAGCAGAAATGAAGAAAGAATAGACAGTTTTGGTATGAAAGAAAATATCACTTAGCCAATTTACTTCTTTTAGATTTTTCAGCTAATACTGCTTTTGTTCAGGGCTATCACTTCAGGAAGAGAATCAGTTTGAGTTATGGTTATTCATCATTGTTCACTGAGAATTTCTAAAATTACTAACTTTGATAGTGCCTTAGCAATTATTAGGGGAAGCTTGAGGGTTGAGTTTTGCGTCTTTCTCTGATTGAGTTTATGTTAGAATGATAGTAACATGAAGCCTTTTTAAGAGTTTTGATGTCTTTGTGATTCCAAATTCTTATTTTGAATTGAAATATCCTAATCTATATTTTAGATGCTAAAATTTAACATTGTGACTTCTTACATCTTAGCTTCCTCTTCAAAATTCATTCTCTCTCTCTCTCTCTCTCTCTCTCTCTCTCTCTCTCTCTCTGTCTCTCTGTCTCTCTCTCCCTCTCTCTCCTCTGTGTGTGTGTGTGTGTGTGTGTGTGTGTGTGTGTGTGTGTGTTTTGCTCAGGAAGTAGTTGAATTCCATCAATGTATGCAAGATGAAGAGCAAGTAATGCAGTAAGAAAAGGTTTTGTTTTGTTTTGTTTTTTAATATGAAGTGTTACCCAAATGCTTAGTCATGATGATAAAGCGAAGAACTTTGCAGCTTGCACAGTGGAACAGTGTTACAATGATCATACTGAGTGTTTGATAATACAGGAGGATGGCAGCAGAGTGGGAAGAATTTGTTAACTAGTTTAGGGGATTAAAAGGATTAGATAGAGAACACAAAATAAGGATAGCCCTCCTCCAATTCCAAAGAAAAGAAAAAATAGATCCATTTACATGTTCTTTGGAATGGCTCAAAGCCCAGATGTTTTCTTACCTTAATTTCACATCAATTAGACTTATAGCCTGTTTGATGACTATAGAGGTGTGCTTTCCACTTTGCAGTATTTATTAATTCAGAAAGCAAGCAAATAGACTTAATTATATTTTATAACACAAAAGAGAAACTTTACTACTATATCCAGCAAAACTCTCAATTACCTTAGATGGAGAAAACAAGATATTCCATGACAAAACAAAATTTGCACAATATCTTTCCACAAATCCAGCCCTAACAGGATAATAGATGGAAAACATCAACATAAGGAGCAAAACTACACCCTAGAAGAAGCAAGAAAGTAATCTTTCAACAAATCCACACAAACCTAATTCTCCCTCTTACAACAAAAACAACAGGAAGTAACAATTACTTTTTCTTAATATCTTAATATGAAAATTAATATTACCAACATATCCTAAGTGATTGAAATCCAGAAATATGAGGAATTAGAAATTTATTGACTGTCATCCAATGGTCTCTCTAATTTGGTAATTGAAGAAATAGGTCCAATATTATACAATCCATATATACTTTCAGCTTGTTTGTTCGTGACATTGTCTTGCTGTGTACAACATAATAGTAGTATAATAGATCTTGCTTCTCCTATCTCAGTCTCTCTATTAGTAGTATTATTTCATGTCTTTACACTATACTATGGTTTTCAGAACAGCTTACATATTTTAGAAGTATTCATATACCCAAAATAAATGTAGACAATTAAATTGGGAGAGGGTTTGTAAGAGAACAACAAAGAGTGAGACTGAATGCTTTACTTGACATTTGTAACTCTTGTATCAATTTAGAACAGTAAGAGCCAAGATTTTAAGCTCTACTAAATATAAAACAAACAAACAAAAGCACTTTATATATTTATGTTCATTTAAGAAAATATTAGTAGTAATTTATTATTTTGAAATATACAGGTAATACATTTGGAGTTATTTAAAATTTATATTGAGAAAAACGTATGTATTTTCAGTATTGCCGTAGACAAGCATCTACATAAGACTGTTAAATTGATTGCTGTTTTATATCAAACAACTTTTATAATACTCATTTTTATTGTTATAATATTTTATAAATTTTAAAGAATATGTCAAAAAAAGATATTATAGGTATTGAAGGGGGATCTCTGGGAGGAGTTGGGGTACAAAAGAGAAACAAGAATGTGATTTAATTCTATTTACTTAAAATATGTTTTTTAAACGTTAACAAATTCAGACAAATTGAAATCATGTAACTTTTCTCATTATAATGCAATAAAACTTAAAAAAAAAGAAAAAAAGAAAACCAAACTAAGACATGACCTTATTACACTGATCAACAACTTTGAATTTTCCTTTGCTTATGACAGAACTTTCAGGTATTTTCAAGTAATTATATTGTAATAGTGTATAATCCCAAGTACCCCAACCAGATCTGGTGAACCCCAGGAGTGTTCTCTAGCTGGTGGTGCTGGGATCTTCAGTGGTGAATAATTCTGTGATCAATTGCAAACTTACCCTAGCTTCAGGGACCCAGATCCCCGTTTCTCCCTCTGTGCTTCCTTCCTTTGGCTGCAGCCATGCTAAGGAAATTTTCTCTTTGCTCTTTCCACTATAACTCCTGGAGTGTCTTAGGATAGTATGATCTAATTCTGGTATCAAATACATATATTTTCAGTAAGCTCTCCATTTAATAATACGTTTAACAATTGGTTGCATGTGAGTGCTAAGCTGTACTATATAGTCTTAGGTCGCATCACTAGCTGCTGTAGGATGGCAGCTTTTGTAGGATTGGCCTGTCCTATTGTTCTCTTTCCACTCCTCAGAATGACTTTTCCAGGCATTACAGTGAATAAATAGTTCCAGGCTTTAAGTGCTCAGCTGGCTTCTGTAAACAGAGAGACTAAGGCAGATCCAGTCCAATAACAGAAGCAATAAGTAGTACTAGAAGTTGAAATTATTTTTCATCACATTTGTTTTCTGTTATGTTAATAAGATTAAGACATTAATGAAATTAGAGTATTTTAAGTATATTTAGGTATCTCTGATGATCTTTTTAGTCTACAATTCTTGCTGTTTGTAGTTGTAACTAAGGATGCTGCTTTTCAGAAAGATTCCTTATAATAAAAATAGAAGGTGGAGAAAAAACTACTACTGTAGATTTTCTTTTGCCTTGGATCTTCTAGTTGTCAAGTCACTCCTTAATTAAGTATCACGTATCTTAACTTACAAGCAGGCATGAAACTCAAGATTACAGAGCAATAAACAGTGGTTTCAGGTTTGACCCCAAGTCCCTTGACCTCATAGACTGATTTCTTTCCAGTGTTGTCTAGACCAGCATTGCTGTTCAAATTCAATTTCTATGTTTAGTTTTAACAATCACCTCCAACTCATTAAACTCAAGACTATTGTGATCATGCTGTCAAAGGAGAGGCCCATATACATTCAAAAATGGTTACTAAAATGGAATAGCAACCCTGCAGGTGTTGCTAAGAGGCCCTTTCAGGCCTCGGGCAGTGAGTAGTAGTAAGTACTAGGTCAATCCTTTTAGTCCATTTTAAATTTGACAATGGTATATAAAATTAATTAGAATAAAATTATTTCTTATTAAATGGAGAAGTTTTCACATAGGCTTTTAAAATGTGTACAGATAGAGAAATAGCAGCAAAAAAAAAAAAAATGAGTGTCTAGTTTCAGGTAGCAGGTTGTTAGTCCAGCTAATTAAATGAGGATGCATTTAAATAAAGTAAACCAATGACGAGTAGTAAAACAAGAATGTTTATCTTTGGCTTTCTGTACAATATATTAAGACTCATAAACCAAAAGCAAATGTAAGATGCTCTGTGTCACCAGTTTAGAATTAATTTTGTTTCTTGAGCAATTGTTTCCTCTTACCCACCATTTGATAATCATTCGACTTGATGTCACTTGCTTACATAGGAGAAGTCAACGAAAGAGATATATTGAACAGTACTAGGTAAATGGTCCATCTCTTGTCTGAAGTAAAAAGGTTGTGTGGCAAAGTGAAATGAGTAAGAACATCAGAGTAAAACAAGTGTAAATGTGCCTGCTGCCTCAGCCTTACTGCAACTGTGGACTCAGGCAGTTACTGCACTTCTTAAGTTTCAGTTTTCCTGTTAATAGACGTGGGCTTGTAATCCCTGCTCTTAGAGTTTGTGTGAGCTAAATGTTAATAAGTAAAATGCTCAACAAAGGTTGGAACATTGTTGGTAATAGTGAATGGTAATTTTTCTCACTGTAATTAATAATGATAAGGCTAACTATGCTAATATGGTTTTTATTGCTATGACAAATCCCTGGGAGAAGTAAAATAAAAGGAAGAAGGATTTTCTTGGATTCTAGTTTCAGAGATTTTAGTTCATGATTAATTGGCTGCTGCTTTTCTTTGCGGGACATGGGGAGCTATGCTAAGATAAAGTATGGTCATAGGAATGTGAGGCAAAGGAGGCAAAGCAGCCTGGGACAAGACACAGTGCCAAGACCATGTCCTCATGTAGGCCACAACTCCGCAATATTCTATGACACCCCCCAACTATACCATCGAGTGATTCATCAGTGGATAAATCCTTTATGTCAGCACTCTAAACACATAATTATGTGGATGGATCCATCTGCTAAGGATCCAGCCTTCGACACCTGTACCTTGTGGAGGATATTTTATATCCATATCCAAACCATAGTACTGAGTGGGAGAGTACACTAATAGTTGTATGAAGTAATTTACTGACAAGGTGCTGGCCCAGGAAAGTTAGAATGTAGTGCTATCCAGATCTGTATGATCTTCAGTGGGCGACCTTACTTAGAAATAGGAATCTTATAGAGATTCAAGGAAGGAAACCATCTGGAATAAGCTTATCAGAATGTTTCTGTGTATCTCAAAACATAGATGTAAATAATTATTACTTACTAATGCTCGATAGAAGATATAATGGGAAAAGATCAGTTTTTACCACTGCTGATAATGATTAAGTAGTTTAGAAGTAATCTCCACAAAATTTATATGAAACATATAGTTTTTAGTCATAAAAGTTTAGATGATAAAAAATTAATAAATTAATTGAAAAGTGAACCAGTACTTATAATTTGGAAATTTGAATATTATAAAAGCTAGTTATTCTTGGTTTATTAATTTTTAGGATAAACTAAATTGTCAGAAATGTTACTATAGAATTTTTTTTGGGAGGAATGTGGTAACAGTTTAGAAATATAAATAATTGTGAAAGATTAAAGGCAAATGTGAAGAAGAACAAATTAGTAGAATGTTATAAAGCTGTAGCTAGTAAAACCATTTTATACTTGCATATAAATAGATCACCCTAATAAGTAAAAATTGATTTTGATATTTAATATATGTACTTAGAGTGTGTGTGTGTGTGTGTGTGTGTGTGTGTGTGTGTGTGTGTGCATGTGTGTGTGTGCAAATGGTTGGACGAGAGAGTCAACCTTGTTTGTAAATTTTGTCAATTCTTTAGGTGCCATTCACCTTGTTTACTCAAATGGGGCGGTATGTGTCTTGCCATCATTATGGGAATGCAAGTAAAGGGTGGTGTGGTGTATCCCACATCATGTGTCTGACCACTCCTACCATCCCCACATGCCAAAACAGCGATGCCTATAGCTCAGTAAAGGGTGCTGAGATTACCTGCTTTACTGTCTATGAGTAACTACTTATAAAGTGGAAGCCTATTGAGTATGATGGTTAGCATATTACTTTGGATTAGATAGTGAGCACTCATACTACCAGAGTCTCTATGTAGAAGAAGCACATCAATAAAATATATGCTACACTCTCCATGTCTCCCTTTATAAATATATGCCATCATACCCTGCTTTTTATGTGGGTTTTGATGATTGAACTCAGATCCTCATGTGTGCATGGCAGGCACTTTCTCCATTTAAATATTTATTTTTGTTAAGATTTTAGAGTTCTTTGTATATCTGTGCAAATCCCCTCCTAGTCTATGACTTGTAATTTCAGTTCTGTGCAGTCTCTGAAAAAGTTCATTTTGTTTTATTTTAGTAAAGTCTGATTTAATTTGTATGCCATTCTTTTGGGGATTGTATTTCTATTGTTATATTTAAACGCTCTTCCTGTAATGGAATGATTTGTCTAACTCAATCAGACTTTTCTGAGTTATTTGAAACCAGAAGACCCACTTTTAATGTAGGCAGTACCATTCATGGGCTGGGCCCTAAAATAAATGGAAAAGACAGAGCTGAGCGGCAAATATGCATTCATTGTTCTCTTCAAACTGTGGACACAAGTGAATAGGTGCTTCAAGCTCCTGCCACTGCCTTGCCAACAGTAATAGACTATAACCTAGAATAGAACTGTGAGGTAAAATAGATCCCTATCTCCTTTAGGATGCTTTTATCAGATTATTTTATTACAGCAACTAAGATTAACTGCAACTCTTTAAAATCATTTATTTTAATGGAAAAAAAACAGCCTTTTTACATACATTTGGCTTTTCTCTTTGTCAAAAAATTGGTTTATACCTGTGAAGGACTAGATGAGGTTTTGGGAGGATTGAGGTGTGACCCATCACAGGTATGGAAGTCAGAGGACAATTTGTAGAAGTCAGTTAGAAGTCAAGTTGCCAAGCTTTGTCTCTCCAGCCCTTAATATCTGTTCTGCACTGATAAAACAGTAC
>JADRCC010579395.1:0-16862 GCA_019843855.1 Hylomyscus alleni
CACACACACACACACACACACACACACACACACACACACACACACACACACCCCACACAACACTGTCTCTCGGGATCAGTAGATGTCTGTGTTTTCCAGTGAGTTGGTGAGGAGGAGATAGGGTATCCAGGGTCACGGTGTGGCAGAAGTCGGGTTTGGGGGTGGAGGGTGGGTGGGTGGGGGGGCCACTAGGCAGGCGCAGTAGACCTTCACTGCCACCTTGTGGTCACCTGAGACCCCAGAGGGTCATTTTTTCTGTAATGTCTGCCTCACTCTCTTTGACTGCCAGCCTGAAACCTCTCCCACTGTGTTTGGCCTTGTTTCAATGGGTCGTTTGTGATAGTTTTTCTTACCAGTGCATTTTAACTTTAGGAGGAATTGTGGAAAGCTAGCACATTTCTATATTCTGAAAAAAAAATTTCCGCAGGGAAGAAGAGGTCAGGATCCATGAGGACTATTTAAGATGAAGTGGCTCAGAAGCCTTGCAAAGTTCTTGTTCCTTCAGGCTGCAGCCAGTCTCAGCAGAAGCAGAGATTGTGAGGGCAGAAGGCAGGCCCTGGGGCCGCACCTGTCTTTGGTATCACCTGGTCAATTGGGGAAGTTGGGACAGACGAGGATCCATTTATTATCTCATTTATCACCCTCGTCTGCAGTCCAAATTAGTTCTCACATCAGATTCTGATAGTATCAGATTCAAGATCATCAGCTGGAATACGAATGGCATTTTTCAGCACACAAAAAAATGACTTTCACGGCATGTATTATAGGCAGGATTATAATAAATTAAATGCCTAAACTGGCAGAGTGCAAACAATTTTGACTCAGATCTAAATGTTTGCACTGGCTGTTTAAACATTTAATTTGTTCCAATGGAGGTAGCGGCACAGACGAAGCATGTTAATTAAACTCGGGCTTTGGCAACGTGAGTCATCCCGTGGACACCGAGCGTGACAAACCAGGACGGAGAAAGCCATTATGTGTGGTTTCCTCGTTCTCCAAATGAACATTGTACATCCTTCAACCCTGCAGACGTTAGTAATTGTTAATGAATTGTTCCGTCTTTCTGAAGTGACTTTTAGATGATGCTGTGGTACTGTTACTCTGGGAAACAACTTTGCTAATGAAGTTGCAGGGAAGTTCATCAACTACAGATAATTGGTTAAAGTGATTATGTGGATAATCTGTTTCATGTTCCATTAAAAATGGAAAATGTGCATACAGAGAAGGGGGGGATAAGAATGATGTCTCAAAGGGCATCTTGCCCAAAGTAATCGCCTTCACTGCCCTCAAGTCACCACCATCACTATCATCAAGGACATCATCACACCGTTTAGAGCAGGGGGCATGCTTGGGCGTGATTTTCTTGACTGGTTTCGGTTCTGCCACAGATTGGTACAGTCACTGTCTTCTCTAAGCTCCAGGTTCCTTTGTCAAATGAGGGCATTCTTGTGCTAAGTTAGGGCTAAGTGATCTATTCCCCAAATGCAGTGATTTAAATAGGAAATCAGTTCGGCTCTCTTTTAGAAGTATCTGAGGTATTTGGGGCTGGCAGGGGAGCACTCTATTCTCTCACTACAAAGCCTTTGGTAGCTCCCCAATGCCTGCAGAGCCAAGCTCAAAGCTGCTCACCATCTGACCCCAGTCTACACTTCTAACTTCATCCTCCTTAGCCTGAGTGCTTGCTCCTGTCTTTAATGTGCTGTTCTACCCACCTGGAACACCCATCTCTCCTTCACCCCCACACTTTGCTCTGTCTTTATGATCTGCATTCCTTCAAATGCCCCTTCTTAAATCTGTGTAATTATTCTCTTGCCTCTGGCTGACCCCTGCTATAACATTCACTGTCTTTTCTTTCAAATTCTGATATTTCTGACTCCGTGTCCAATTTCATTTGTTATTTATAAAAATAGCACTCATGTTTCTGGAGACAGAAAACTGTATATTATTTATATTATTATAAATACTATTAATTATATTATTATATTAATATACAGAAAACAGTATATTATTTATCTCTTGGGATTTTTTTTTAAAGACAAGACTTCATATATCTCAGGCTAACCTCAAACTTTATGTAGGTGAGGATGACCCTGAGTTCCTTATTGTCTTGCCTCTTCCACATCTTGAGTCTTGGGGTTACAGGTCTAGCTTATGAAGTTCTGGGGAGCAAAGTTGGGGCAAAATGTTCTTCTCAACTGAGCTACATCTCTAGACTTCACAGTATCTTTATTCCCAGGCCCTCTCTTCTTCCTTCCTTTGATATCTAGCATTGTTCTTTGTGCAAAAATAACAGCAATAATAATTTAAATTTAAATTAAATTAAATTTAAAAAGAATGTCAAACTTAATGCAACAAAATGTTGTTCCAGATAGGAACACCCAGTCATCAAATAGCAACCGTTTGTTAACTCAAGGGGCCAATTAGGCAATGGGTTATTCATTGGAAAATTCCAGATGTGGATCACAACAGTTCCAATTAGATTTATATCCTGTGCTAAACTAAGAATAGCAAACCGAAATAACTCCTTGGGCCCCATATCCGTGTGGAATAGTGTGCCACTCATGTTCATTAAGAAGACAGTCCTTCTGGAGACATGGCCATGGTCTTTTAAAAAACCTTTGTTCATGGGGATGAAGAGATGGCTCAGTGGTTACGTGCTCTGGTTGTTCCTCCAGATGACTCAGGTTCCAATTCCAGTTCCCATAAAGCAGCTGTAACCGTCTGTTACAGGGGATCTGACACCTTTCACACAGACAGACATACGTGCAAGTACACCAGCAAAGTAAATCAAAACCAAAACTAAACCAAACCAAACCGAACAAACAAACAAAAAACCTCTGTGTTTATGACCCATGTGGGAAAAAATAGGGTTACCTTAAGATATATGCACATGGACATCGTATATGGTATAGCTAAAGTCTATCAAATGTTCATGACACTTCTGCTTCTGTTCTTGCCCTTGCAATATTAGATCTAAGAGTGGACTGTGTGGCAGGGGCTCATTTAAGAGGGTAATCTTAGATTATGGGATCACACAGAGGTGGCTCAGAGGTTGTGGCTCTGTTATGGCTTTACTGTACCATTGGGAAAACTTCGCACCTCTCCTCAAACCTCATTCTTTTCCTTTGCAAAGGGCACAGCTACACTGCCCTGCTCTTACAGGGTTGTTTGCGTGAATGCTGGCAGCTCATTTACTGTGGAGCTTTGAAAAGATCATGGGATAGCCTGTTGGGTACTGTCGGGGGCCCACATCCAGGGTTCTGAGAGTGGATATTAAAGCCATGCATTCGCTCACACCACTCACTGAGCCCATACCAACAGTTATATTTATAACATTGCAGCTTTTTTTTTTTTTTGAAAAAAAAAGATATTAAATTTGCTTTTTCAAATTTTACAGATAAGCCATGAGTTCTTCTGCTTGAACGGATTTTGATTCATAATTTAGTTAATGTCAGGATGGCAGTAAACCTAGTGGAATTGAGCAAGGGCAAGGAAAGGAGAAATCAGAAGGTTGAGACCTGCATGGCTTCAAGTATCTGCCTGGCAATTTTCTTCCTTTCCCCCTCTATGCCTTTCATTTCTCTTGAACACGTAAGCTTTTCTTCCTCTCCATTTTGACAGATCTGGTCAGGTGGCATTAATGCTCATAAAAGCTAGGACGGGTGTTGAATCTGTCATCCAGTTCAGAAATCCTCAGTTCTTTATGACTGTCATCCTACAGCTCACCTGCGATTGGGACTAATTCACCTCAAACCGCTGAGGTGCAGAACATCTGAGTGGCTGTCTCCCCTCACCCTCCCTCAGGCTCCCACTCAACTTAGGTATTGCAGAGCAGTGTGAACTGGGTTCCTCTCTCAAAGGATGCTATGCATCGAGGTAGCTCAGTTACCAGCAGGGATGGTGTGGTGGTTAGAATAGGTTTGCTCCCTTTAGACTCATGCATTTGAATGCTTGGCCACAGGAAGTGGCACTACTAGGAGGTGTGGCCTTGTTGGTGTGATACTACCAGAGGAAGTGTGCCACTGTGTGGGTGGGCTTTGAGGTGGCCTGTGCTCAGGCTCCACCCAATGTGGAACACAGTCCTCTCCTGGCTGCCTTCGGATCAAGGTGTAGAAATCTTGGTTCCTCCAGCGCTATGTCTGCCTGCATGCTGCCATGCTTCCTGCCATGATGATGATAATGGACTGAACCTCTGAAACTGTAAGCCAGCCCCAGTTAAATGTTTTCTTTTATAGGAGTTGTCTTGGTCATAGTGTCTCTTCACAGCAATAAAACCCATAACTAAAACAGATGGGCTCTGCTCAGAGGTACCTGCTGGGTATGGACATGATGTGTTGTTTTAAGAAGTTCACTCTAAGAATGAACCAGTAGCGACATTATGAGTGAGGGAGTTTAGTTCATGGACATTCCTTCCTGCAGAAGGTATTTATTTAATCTCTGGTCTACCCTGAGAAACTTGTATGCACTCATTTCTCTTCATGAACAATCAATAAACAATTTGGAACCAAAACTGTCTTTCTTATCAAGAACCTTCCTGGGAGCCATGGAGGCCCCTCAGTGTGCCAATACATTCACCCCATGAGCTAAGCAGGAGTTTCCCATCCCCTGGCCCAGCCTCTTTGCAGGCCTGTGTGTGGTTGGGGTACCGGGGAGGGTGAGGGGGGTGTTGAGTGGGGCCTTTGTTCCTGACTCTGTGTGGTTTCCAGCAGCACCTGGATACCCTGAAGCTCGGGAAGCCCTGACTCTTCAGCTTCAGCCTGATTCATTTCTCACTCAGTTTGAGGTCTCCATCCTAGGCTGCATTCTCCGATATTCTGAGTGGTGGTGCTATCGGTGCTTCCTGAAAGCCCAGAGCTCCTTGCCTTGACGAGGCAGCACAGTAGATCTGGCTCTGGAGGCGTGGGTGCGGGTGAGTCTGCTCTGAGGGCATGAGATGCGGGAGAGCTGACTCTGCCTCCGACTGATGGTGGCAGCATTGGGTGGCCTAGCCAGAGCAGTGCTTGAGAGCTCATCCTGGTGGTGTGGATAAGGGAGAACCTGTGGCTGACCAGCTCAGCCACCACCCAGGATCCAGGGCTCTAAATTAGCCCACCCCAAAATGTATATAATCTGTAAACAGTTAGGACTTGTGAAACAGAAAGGGCTAGTCCCACTAATCCAAAGCTACAGGATCTCCATGACACAGGGCAATAACAGGATAACCAAGAGGCGGCCTGGTGAGAATCCAGGATTGATGGTGTCACAGAAGCCAGAGGCCTTGAACCAGACCATTGCAATGAGTATTTACTAGTGAAGATGTGTGAACAGAGGTATATACTGTGGGACACACCGTGACAGGTTACAGCTCCCATAATGAGATGTTTTCTATGCTTTTTTTTAATATATTTTTTGGGGGGTGGGTGGGTAGAGGAGATTGCAAGGGTGAAGGGAGATGAATGGGATTGGTGTGCTTGATGTGAACTCACAAAAAGTTAAAAAAAAAGAATGATAATAAAAAGCAAAGACATTAGACATCACAATTGTCTCCAATCACAAGAAAAAAATAGCCTTTGATCACCTCCATACGTAAGTAGAGAGGACTTTGGATGACAGGAGTAACCTTTCTTTACTCCTCTCCATACACAGATGGAGTGGGGGAGGAAAAGAAGAAGAGGAGGAACACTGTACATGTGGCCCCAGAAGCCATTTGGTCACAATTTGCTCAAGCCAGTTTAGACAGAAGGAGAATGTGTCTTACAACATTCAGGAGCAGAGAGGTCTGTGGAACTCCCACAGGGCTGAATTCCTTAACCTAAAGCTACCAAAGCTCCCCAAGGTTTCTATAGCCTCTCCCAGACAGAATCATTTCCCCTCTTTCTGGTTCTCTAAGTGACCCATGTACCAAATGCATCCCCACCTTTCTTGATCTATAGACAATCCTGGGCTCCTTTGGAAGCTTTGGCCAACTTTCCCTGGATGGACAGCTCTGATTGACGAATAGGACTAGTCTAAGGGAGATCATTTGGCCAATTTGGTTCAATCAGCATGATCCACTAAGGTGCCAGGTTTCCATCAATCACCCTTAGCCATCCCAGCAGGCATCTGGGAAGGTATTCTCTAGAAGACAGTTTGCAGAGGGTAGAGAATGGAGTCTATGGTTCCATATTTAACTCTCCGTTATTTATGAAACCAGACTGTGTTGGTCTCTCCCAGGCTATTTGGTTTTTGCAGCTCTCTTCCTTTCCTAACTTTGACTGTTTCACTGGCTTGGGGAAGATTACTTCCCTTTACTTTTTAATAACAGCGAGGGTTTTAACTAACAGTCTAATAGGAAGGGCTGATGTGAGAAATGTGGGTTCATTCCTGGAGCCTGCAATTTTGTGGGGAGACCGACTAAACCAAAAACATCCATCAGTAAGCAAAGTAATTACAAGTTGTGTTCTGAAGAGGAATATTGAATTAGATAAAATAGACTGAGGAGGAGGGGACCTGCTTTAGATGATGTCCCTGGAGTGCTGTTGTTCCCGGTAGGGGGTGGGGAGGCACATTTCTTCCTAGGGTTGGGGGAGGGGAATTGTCATAAGCAGGTCATGGGTTGGATGTGTCCAAAGGAAAGAGAGATTAGAGAGAGAGGGGGAGAGGGAGGGGGGAGAGAGGGTGTTTACTTTTAATTTCCAATAATCTGTATGCAACAACTTCTTCAAAACACACTTGAAGATTTTGTTTGTGGGCTCTATTAATTTTGTTGGAAAAGATTAAACTATAACATGGCAGATATTATTCACTTGCTTGTCTCAACCAACACTCATGTTACAGATTTATATTAAAGTGAAGTAATTTGCCCATTGCCTTGGAGACTGCAGAACATTTAATGTGCTTGGGTTTTGTGACTGGTGAGATCTGGGTTTGGGTCTGGACTTTGCTCCTTCCCAGATATGTGACTCTGGACAAGTCTTGCGGGCTCTGTCTGTACCATTTTTCTTCATCCTTGGCTCATAGATTTTTATTTTTTTTGTTTTCAGGAGAATTGGACTGCATTAAAGAACTGTATAGAAAGCAATACAGTGCCTGACACCATATATTAAAAGCATTTTTCAAAGGTTCACATTACCCCTGCATATAAATCAAGTTCTCGAAAGCAGACTTACTGATGCTCCACGAGGGCTTCAGTATATAAAGAAATTGTGTGATGAACAGCTCCAAACACTGGTGAGAGTGGATCAGACGAGGAGCCATTTCGATTCTCTTCAGTTCTCTCTTTGCAGGGAAAGACACAAGGAGAAGAGACAGTTTTCAAGTGAGTAGTATTGTTTAGGATTGAGAAGACTCAAGTCTAGACTCACTTAGGAGAATATGACTTTACAAGAGAAGAACACGATTGTCCTTCCCCCAAGTTTAGCCTCAGCAGACAGGTTGAACAGGAAGAGGGTTCTGGGGAACCCTTAGAGACTGAGGAGAATGTAGAGAGTTCCAGACCAGAAAGGCCTGTTAGCAAGTCTCACTAAACTAGTGCTGCAGAGCAGGACACCCACAAAGCAGAGAAGGAAGAATGTCCTCCAGGGAGGGCCCCTCCAGAGAGAAGACAATTCAGATGTCACAAAAAATACTGAGGATGAGGAAATCAGGAAGGAAAGGCCTTCTCTGGGAGTCAGGGACATTATCTGCCAGCCTAGAACCCTCTGACTTTGGCCACCAGGGAAAGAATAGACTGTCATGCCTACATCAGGTCCAAGCTTCTGAGTTAGGGCAGATCTCTCAGACAATCTACCAGGGAGAAGCATTTGAGAAAGCCAAACAACACATCACCTGAGCTGCTGAGCTTGGAAGAAAAGAGACAGTTCAGTGTCGTCGTCATCGTCGTCATCGTCGTCGTCGTCGTCCTCCTCCTCCTCCTCCTCCTCTTCTTCCTCCTCCTCCTTTTTTCCTCCTCCTCCTCTTCCTCCTCCTCCTCTTCTTCCTCCTCCTCTTCTTCCTCTTCCTCCTCTCTCCTCCTCTTCCTCCTCCTTTTCCTCTTCCTCCTCTTTCTCCTCCTCCTCTTCCCCCTCCTCCTTTTCTTTCTCTCTCAACACCATGAGTTAATTGTATTAAATCAAGTAACAATAAAATTTAAGATTCTATAAAAATTTAGAACTGGAGAACAATAATAACCACAAATTACTACTACTACTACTATCATCATCATTATTATTGTTGTTATTATTATTAAGTTCAAACTTTGACATGAAAAGTTCATGGAAGAGATCAAGCATTTAGATGACGGAAGTGATCTGTAAGACAAGACACAGGGAGTCTGTCAAGATCCAGAGTAAATCTGTAAGCAGATAGAGAACACAGGGAAAGTAATACAAAAAGAAAGAATCAATCCAAGCAGTCCAGGAAGGGCAAAATACCAGCTGAACAGGAATTCCAGAGCTAGAATATGGAGGTAAAGCCGCAAAGAAATAAGAGAAGAAATATTTCTTCAGGCTAAAGAGATAATAAGGATCGTTTATTTTAAAAGAGCCTTTGAAAATCAACAGAACCAATGGGGAAAGATTCACACATGTGCGCGCGCGCGCGCGCGCACACACACACACACACACACACACACACACACACACACACACATACTTGAGAAAGAAATATCTTCTCTGAAAATATTTCAGAGAAAGATTTTATCTGCTGTGGTCGACAGTGGCGCTCGTCTGTGGCGCTCGTCTGTGGCGCGCTGGTCTGTGGCGCGTTCGTCTGTGGCGCTCGTCTGTGTTCTGTTTCTGCTCCCTTTTTCTGATCCTTTCTCTCACTAAAAGTCCACAACTCTTCTTCCCACTGTCTTTCCCCTCCACTACTCCTTTCTCTCTCTCCTCCTCAGTCCTTGGCCTCCCCCCTTCGCTCTCTCCTTTCCTTCTGAATATTCTCTTTTTCTGTGTCTCTGGGGCCCAGAGAATTGCACTTTGGCTTACTGTGGTTAGGAGTGGGAATAGTTGATGGGCCCAGTTATAACAGAGGCTTGAGCAGCAGGAATGGAGAGTAGATTTAAATCTTATTTGTCAAAATGTGATGTCAACTAAAGTAGCAATAAGATGTGTGATTTCCAGACTGTTAAAGAGGGACATCCCCAACTTAATAACAGTCAAATGAAGGGGTAGAGAGGGACACACAGAAAGAGACAGAATTAGCTGAGATGACGGGGAGTAAACCTAAGAGCAGGCAGGGCAGCATGTGCGCAGGCGCGTGCTCAGGTCAGTCCATGAGCACAGGAGTGTCAGGAAAGCAGACATCTGAACTGGCCCTGCTCCCTGCTCCCTGCCAAGTCAGGCAAGTATTTATTGAAAAGAAAAAAGTTCAATAAATGCTTTAAAATTCGATTTTTAACAATTCTGTTAAATATTTCTAAATTAAACAATTTTCATGGGCCTCGCCTTGCTCATAAACACTGAGTTTGGAAAGAAAGGGATGGGAAACTAGCCCCCAGGAAAAATCTGGAGAAAGAGGAAACTATGATAATGTTAGTATCAGACTGAAAAGCTGCAAGGTCAAACGTATGAAGCCAAAACCAAGAGTGACATTTAACATTTAACATGGCCTTCTAACTAGGATACTGCAGATCGGTTGGCCTCGTTAGAGCCTGCAAGGGTGGCCAGGGAAATGACAAGACATAACCAACACCAGAGTCAATAGCTTTTCTATATGCTAGCACTACCCAATGGGAAAATGAAAAGATGCTGAACCACATTCACAATAACACCAAAGTGAATAAAATGTCAACAACACTGTCAGCAACAATCACTGTAACAAAGAGAGCAAGACAAAAACAAAAACAAAGAAATAACTTTGAAAAGACACCCAGGAGCTGCAGAGACTGACAGCTCTGCAGCGTGTACTGCTCTTGCAGAGGGACCTGGGTTTTGTTTCCATCACCCATGTGGGTGGCTTACAATTGGAGCTATAGCTCCAGTTCCAGGGAGCCCAATGCCCCCTTCCTGCACAAGCTTTTACATGACACAAGCACACATGTGCACACACTTATAATTTCAGAAAAGTCTTTAAAAAAATCCCCCCAAAAACCTGACACTGAGACCATTACACAAAAGGCAAGAAATAAAACTCTGAACCCATAAAGAGATATTTCCTAGCAGAGTTGGCCAGCAAGGTATAGATGACAGCCTGCAACCAACAGTCTACAAATTTAGTGCAAGCCAAATAAAGCTGTGAATTTGTTAAACTCCTTCTAAAACTAATCAGGGAAGGAATGAGCATGAGAATTACTAAGAAACACATCAAAATATGGAACAAATGGTATAGAATTCGAGCCAGATGGAGTTAGGGCTAACCCTGACAGGTTAAAAGAGAACAGAGGTAGAGGAATGGACAGATCAGTTAATGAGAGTTTAGTTAATGTGATAAAGATGACATACCAATTTGTTATCCATTACTGTCTTACTTTTTTAATGCTGTGATAAAACATGATGACCAAGGCAATTTATAGAAGAATGTTTAATTTGAGGTCTTATGGTTTCAGAGGGTTAGAGTCCACGACCATCATGGCAAACACGGTGACAGGCAGGCAGGGATAGCACTGGTGCAGTAGCTGAGAGCTTACATCTTGATCCACAAACACGAGGCAGAGAGAGACAATAGGGAATAGTGTGGGCTTTTGAAACCTCAAAGCCTGTCCTCAGTGACATGCCTCCTCCAGTAAGGCCACACCCTTTAATCCTTCCCAAACCGTTCCACCAACTGGGGAACAAGTATTCAAATATATGAGCCTGCGGGGGCCATTTTTGTTCAAACCATCACAAATATCAGATGGTCACCCGTGAAGATACACATACGAGTAACATTATACAGACTGAGCACGTTATATTTATGTATAGAAATAAATGAGAAAAAGGAGGCTATGAATTTGAAAGAGAATAAGAAGAGGTCTATGGGATGGTTTGGAGGGAGGAAATGATGTAGTTATATTAATCTCAAAATACGAAACAAATAATTGAAAAAAAAAACCGAGCATGTTCAACTTTTAAAATAATGGCATTTCAGTTAGTGGGAAAACAATGTCGGAGACAGCACTTTACTTCATCTTTAAGAATAACAGTAGGGTGCAAGTTTGGACCATGACAAAAAATTAAAAATACACAAAACAGTAAAAAAAATCATAACAAACAAATAAACAAAACTTCATAGAATCTACTGAAAGAAAACAGAAAAAAATAAGGAAAATATGACAGTGACATGGAAAAGGGCTTACATCATACCTAAACTAAGGTATCCTGGTGAGAGTGCCAGAGAGAGGGAGGGGTCTCATTGGAGGTCACATGGGAGCAGGAAGCCAGGCCAGGGTCTTTGATAGCAGTTCTTCCTTAAGTGCTAACCAGGGTTCCAGATGAACGGGTTAATTCCTTTGACGAACAGCCACAGGATGACCTCGCCACTGGGTTCCAGGTTGGGCTCATGATGAGCGAAGTTCTTAAGAACATACAGGAGGAAGTCTGTGAAGATGAGTTTTTTTTTTCTTCTGTTCTCTCTGTTTCTCCTCCTCAGAAAAAGATATTTCTAGAAGGTCCTCCCATCTGCTCCCAGCAGACTTCCACTTAGGTTCCACTGGCTGGTGGACCTCTAGGTCCTCTCTACATCCTCAAACCGAATCCCCTAAGAGGAGGACTTGAGATCACTTTGAGGCCATTATAAATTCATTGTGGCTGGTACTTGCCCAGGATTGAGGTACCCTCTACCCCCAATAAACCAGTGTCAGAACTGTACAGGAGAAAGGGGGTAAGCTCTAGGGACACAGCCCCTGCCCCTCCACTTTCTTTTATATAGAAGTGTTTCCCAACAGAGTGCACAGGGTCGTAGTTCATATTTCATAGTAAGAATCTTTCCTTTGACATCAAGGTGCTTGTGTCGATCTGTGGCTGGCAGATAGTCGACAGTAGTCGTAGCAATAAGTAAAGAAGACAAAAGCAGGGTAGGGAGAAAAGCCTTGACAGAAATAGAATTGCTCTGGGGACCGTGATGTAAAGACATGTGTTTCATAGGGACAGAATCCCACCAACTGACTGCCAGATGTGGTTCTGCCCTGGGATGGGGCATACTGTTCTGCCCTACAGCGAATCAGATGTAGAGGCAAGAGCCATCTGGCATATGAACTTGGCAGAGCCTGGAAAGATGGGCTAACTCATGTGGCAAGTTATTGTTATTTTTCTGGGTTTTTATGGCTCTTGCAGCAGGGTGAGCTGCCTACCTCCTCCCCATCTTCTCTTCTGCAGCTGCCACGGAACAGCTGGCACAGGCTCCTGGCTCTGGGCGTGCCTCTCCTTCAGGCAGGGTGGATGGCTTTGTAGTTGTTAGGTGTTAAACGCTAACCTTCCCAGCTCTGTCTTCACTTAGCATTTCTCTCCTCACCCTCTCCTCCCTGTGTTCTCTGCTGATGAGTTTGTCTCTGAAGCTTGAAAGCGAGGGCACAGATCTTATACATTGTGTTCTGCATCCCTCTGCTCCCAGCATCCTGCCTTGAACAAAGTAGTGCTCAGGAGTCGTTTCAAACATCTCCTCGCCACAGACATGGATCCAGAGAAACCGCTGTGACAGTGGTGTAACCACGACTCTCTGGTCCGGTTTCTGCATACCTATTTACTAGTAACAGCTAAGAGGACTACATTAAATACATCTTTGGTAGACAGTTCAGATACCAAACATTGTCCAAACACCTTATTCACTGTGATTCTCAATTATGGGCTGCTAAGAATCAGAATGTGCCCGAGCTGGAAAGCTCTGTGGAGGTGACATTTCCCAGGGAAGACCAGAGCTGTGGATCTGTTCAAGGCCGAGGTGCTAGTAGAAGGCAGAGCAAAACCAGTTGTCTATAATCCCTTGTATTTCTGGGGGAGGATATGTCAGCATTTTCAAGGGCTCCTAAAACATAAAAACAAAAATTACAATTACAATCAGGAACAAAAGAGAAAGAAATGACTTTCAAAAGAGCCGAGAGCAAGGTCAAACAAACACACCAGAGACAAACAGCAAAAGGTTATCCACAAACTTGGTCGGCTTTGAATGCTTCTATGTCAATGTCAAAACTGAAAGACAAATCCAGACAGACACAAATCCGTGGCACACATGAAAGAAAAAACAGACCAGGAACTCCGGGAAGCCTAATCATTGCTGGCATCAGTATCTGACAGGCATGGCCCATACAAAGAGCTCTGTGGGTTGTAACAATGGGTCCCTAACAATATCCTAATGGTGCATCCATCGAACAAGCGTTCTTCAGGGCCAGGCTGGAAGCCCGATGGCAACACAGCCAAGCTCAGTCTGTAAAAGAAAATCATTTTATGTGGGTGTGAGAGAGAACGGAGAGTCAAAGCCAGGATTACTGGAGAGGGAGAAAGCTTGCCAAATTGAGATGTGAGAGAACTTACCTCGGAACGCTGTGACATCAGGAGTACAATAATAATTACTGTTCTTAATTATGACCCAGAGGCACTGCAGGCCCAAAAGTATTTCTAAATCATCTAAGAGAAATTTTAAAAAGTTCAATCTGGTTTCAGATTAATTTAGCACTTAATTAGATACTGTCGTCTGTTCCAGTTTTTGTTCTGCATATTTGTTTTATCCCTTTAATTAGGTTGTCATGTTTTTGAGGACTGGGGCCTACATCTAGGGGAAGTGCCATTTTACTTTAATGTAATATTAATCTTCTACTCTTGGCTACAGAGAAGGAGATCCCTGCCTGGGAGGGTCAGCTGGACATCTCAGCTCTGATTATTCTGAGCTTTCTTGGTGAATTTTTACTGCTTTCTATCCCAGGCATGGGGGGTGGCTACTGCTTTATTAATAAAAAACACCTCCTTATTCCAGTCTTGTATCTCATAGTGCATCGGAGACTAATTTGTAATATTAGAATTTAAAGGGGCCTAGGATAACAGGAGGAAAATAGACTAACTTGAGAGGGTGGAATTCCATTTATAAGTAGCACTACTCATTGCCAACACCAGCAAACACTGACAGTATTCAGAATTGGAAGCACAGACTCTGGAGCCAATCTATCTGGTGTGAAATCCCACCTGGGCCACGTACCTGCTGTTAAACCTAGAGAAGGCTACTTAACCTCATGGTCTTTCCCCTCATCTTCAAAAGATGGTGATGGTACTTGTCAAGTAGATACACAGGGTGCTAGTAACTCATCTCATCCCTGTGACCTAACCAAGCAACTTGAGGGAGGAGTTCTTTTGGTTTCCGGTTCCAGACAGTTCAGTCTATGGTTGCAGGAAGCAAAGAGAGGATACAGAAAGAGGTCAGAACAAGGTATAGCCAAGGACACACCCCTGATGAACTATTATCTTCAACCAGGCTCGATTTACTGCCCTCCCTAAAGTCATGATGTTATGAATCCATTGAAGGATTGATCCATTTGTTAGGTCAGAGCTCTCATGATCTAATTGTCTCTGGAAAGGTCTTCAGAGAATCAAAAAGAAATGCACTTCATTGATCTCCTGTATCTGTCAATTCTGTCAAGTTGACAATGGGTTCAACTATTGGGAAATAGTTGGGAAATGTTGGGAAGGTAGAATGAATATGGAAAATGGTAGTTTTGGATGGCCAATACATGCTGTTTACCAATAGGGCAGCTCAATACCTTTCTCTGAGCCCAGGATGGGCTCAACTTTGTGACCCTCCTGTGAGTGCTGGGATTATAAGCCACCATAACCTAGCACTAAACACTTTTTTTTACACTAAATACTTCACACATTGTCATTCAGTCTTTAAATAATGTACTAACTCTGTTATTTTCAAATATCTTGATCTTTATACTCTTTAAAATTGAGGACTCCAAGAACTTTGTTTAATATGGGTTATATCTAAATATTTACTTTATTAAAACTTAAAATGAAGAAATTACAAATATTAATTATCTAATTAAAAATAACAATAAATCTAATATCCATGAGTAAAATAATATAATTGTTGGAGAAAATAATTGCGTTTTCAAAACAACAGCACTCAGGAAAAAGAGGCATTGTTTTATACTTTTTTCAAGGTTCTTTAAGGCCTCGCTTAATAGAAGATAATTGGATTCTTGTAATTGCTCCTGTGTTCAAACTTCTGCAGTGTTGCATATGGTGTTTGAGTTTAAGTATACTAGGAAAATCCGGGGCACACAATATGCAATTGGAAAGGGCCAGGTTGTTTCTCTCCTCTGTCATATAATTGTAGCCCATTTTGTGGTCTTCTTGATACTAGATGGCTACAAGTTTCCTTTCTTTCCTCCCTCCTTTCCCCCTCTCTCTTTCTTTTGATACAGAGTTTCACTACCTACATAGCTAGAGTAGCCTTGAACTCATGATCTTCCTACCTCAGTTCCTTAAGTATTGGGATCGCAGGCATGTGAACCACACATGGATAAGTACATTTTTAAAGCTAAGTTACATTGTGGAATCTGAAATCCTATTAGTGAACGTTTCATCCTCCATTGCCTTAAAATATTCTTCTCTCTCCCACTTTGAATGGGCCATTCTTCCGTGCATGACTTTTATAACATTTGTTGGTCAATTGGAAAAGGTTGACTCACTGAGTGATATAGATCAGCTAAGGTCACATTTATTAACACCAACAACAATCTCATTAAACGTGTTCCTAAATATTGGATAGCTATCACGAGCCTGGGTTTCTGCAAATTCTAATTTTCTTTCGAGAGCTCACAATTTATTATCGGAACAAATATTATCAATGATTCCTTTAAAATACAGACCAACTTTGACTATTTTCAAGACAATGTCTGCCAAATATCTGAGCCCGAATAGCCATAGTTTGCTTGTCAGTCGTTCTTTCCAGTTAGAATGATGCCCGTTAGAAGGCAGTGTACTCACTGGTAATTTAAACACCATGCTGGTGTCTTACCTTGACACAGCCATTGCCCTTAGGAGTACAGAAAAGTTCTTCCCATTCTTCTGACTCAATGGGTAATAAAAGTAATTTAATTGTTTCTTCAGGTTGTTTTGAAGATACTTTCTCAGCAGGTGCAAAGAATACAGTGATTGGAAGTAGGTGCTCCTACCTTGACTTGTAACAGCGGCAGTTGTTGGTATTCTGTCTGGACTCCACCCCCACAATTACCTGGCAACAGCCAGGTAGGCCTGGCCCACTATAAAAAGGGCTGTTTGCCCCATCCTCTCTTTCTTATGTTCTTACTCTTGCTTCTCTCTTGCCTCTTACTCTTTCACTTCATTCCCTGTCCCCCTCTCTCCACGTGGTCAAGGCTGGCCTCTACTTTTCTACCCTCTCCTCTTTGTCTTTCTCTGCCTCTACTACCTTCTTAACTTCCCTCCCCATGCCCTAAATAAACTCTATTCTATACTATACCATCCTGTGGCTGGTCCTTCAGGGGAAAGGGATGCCTTGGCATGGGCCCACTGAGGCATCCTTTTCCCTCACACCTCAACACACCTTAGAACATATCTTAATATTTCTTTATCTTTTTAGAATCATAACAGCAATAATAGTGTCATTGACCATTTCTTTGGAATGGTTAGTGCGTTAGTGAATTTGGTAGTGAGTTTGTTGCTGTAACAAAATACCTGAGGCAGGGTACCTTTATTCACATTCACAGAGGCTGAATGTATAATCAGTACGAGGATCCTAAGTATATGGCCAGGGAACATGGGAAGAAGAGCTCTCATGACCAATGGAGTGCCAGAAACACTGCCCCAGACTTATGGCTTATAGATCACTCATTTGATTCACTTCTTTTTTTTTTTCCAGTTACTGCAGCACTTTTATTTTTCTTTACACAATGACGTGTTACTGGGGCCTAATATTCTCACTGAACAGCTGAAAACCAAAATTTGTCATTTCAAAAAGAATTGAGTACAAAAAAAAAAAACCTTACATAAATGAAAAGGATG
>JADRCC010579397.1:0-17109 GCA_019843855.1 Hylomyscus alleni
TATTCATATGTTTGTATGTGTTTATGCCATGCATGTTCAGGTGTCTCAGAAGCACCTTCAGGTGCCCTGATGATGGAATTACAGGTTGTAGTCAACAGTCTAATGGGGTGCTTGAGCTGAACTTGGGTCCTCAGCAAGAGCAGCAGGTGCTCATAGCTGCTGAGCTATTTCTCCAACCCTCATAATCAATACTTTCAACAGCACATACTTTACATTTTACTATATTTGTGATGGATTGGAAAACATTTTCTGAAGTGGGAATAAAAACTTTTAGGCTTTTCTAAAGCAATCATGAATGAGTATCATAGTTTTTCTCCATACAACTTTTTATAGAGAAACAGACAATTCTGATGAGGGTCATGGTTAACCCATCCCTGATCTGATACCTGAGTCTGGATGTTCTAACTCACAGATCAGAAGAATGGAAAGTGTGGTCCAACATTTCAATGGTTCTAGAACGAGCTTCTAGGACTTTATCATAAGATAGCAGAATACATCATGGAAACAACACATATTGAAAGAGCTATATTGGAGAGAGAGAAAAAAACCAGAGATCAAATTCATGGCTATATTATCCTTACATTTTCTTAAAACAAAACAGACAATCCCACTCCCATGAAAGTCTTATAAGAACTGCATTAGTTTCTCTGAGGCAAACACTAAACAGGACACAATTTCCTTGTATTAGTTCCCACTTTTAGCAACCTTCATCATCAGTAATTATGAATACGGGAGCTATATAGATATTTAACATACATGCATGTCAAGTATGTATGTGTGTATAATCATCTCTTTAGGGATGACATGTTTATAACTCATTTACTAATACAAAATGTATATAATTTTTTCTTTTAAATCTCTTTTCTCCTTTTATCAAATAGAAGTCATGAGACATGAATGCAGGTTACATTACTTAATTATTTTTATTTTGTAAAATATGTAAAGATACTAGCTAATTTGTGAGACTTAAACAAGGTCTCTCAATCCCACCTCTGCTTTTTGATTTGGATGATCTTGAAATGAATACACTAGAACAAATTTTGACTCTGAAATAAGTATGTGCCCGGGCTTTTCAACGTTCCTTATTATATAATTACTAGACATACCTAAATTATAAAATGAATATATTTTATATTTCTTATAAATACTAAGAGTAATTTCAAAGATATATTTGACATATAACAAAATTGACTCACATATCTCAAATATTAAAACACATTCCAATAGAAGAACAGACACTAGTCAATTAGGCTAGCTAGCCTGGTTAGCCTATGAGTATTAGGGACCCACTCACATCTGCCTCCTCATGGCTTTGATTACAAGTTTATACTATCATGCAAGTCTTTTTTATGTGAGACCTAGTGACAGATCTCAGGTTCTAGCACTTGCAGGGCCAGCGTTTTACTCATTGAGCTATCTATGCCCTTAACTCCTGTACTTTACTGAGTAGACATAACAGTTTTGAACAAGAACAAATGCTAGGATTTATACCTCATGATTTGAAAGCATATAACACACTTGCAGTAGTCAAAGTAGTGTATAACCAGCATAAACATATAAACAAATAAATCTGTAATCAAATGTCATTGAGACAGCTGTCTAGATCACTCACTAAGTAAAGGACAGTTAGTTCAATGAATGGTTTCTGAGAAATATATATCTGAATGCAAAAGAGTGGAATATAATTCATACTTTACACCATACACAAAAGTTGTCTCAAAGTGGATTGACAGCAATTAAATTGTGGGATATAAATGATAAGAATTCTAGAAGAAAATGATAATAAAAACTGAGGGATGTGCGGTCACTAATGATTTCGTGGATTTGACACCAAAGCCCAGGTAACAAAAGAAGAAAATATAAATGGAAAAATAGGCTTAAAACTTCCATTCATAAAATAATACAATTAACAAAGTGTAGAAGGGAAGAAAGAACCCCCCCCCATTTCTCTGTAACCATAAAATCAACACACCTATGTCAAATGAGCATATTTCTCCAGGGAAGAGACAAAAATAACCACCACCATATAAAGAAATGTGCAATACAACTAATGATTAGTTGAAATGCAAGTAAGCTACAATAATGTATCATATCTATTAGATAATTTGAAGACTAAATAATAAGTGATGCAAGGACATTGAGAAATAGGAACCCTGTTATATAACTATGTACAACTGCTACAAAAAATAATATCAAGATTTCCCAAAGATTAAAAATTGAGTGACCCTGTGATCCAGCAATCTTATTTCTGACTGTATATCTAAATGAGCTCTAGAGTGTCACACAGATATTTCACACCCATGTTCTTGGCACTATTGTTCATAATAGCTGAGGGGTAGAAGCCACCAACAGATGAACAGATGAAAGTAACATGTTGCCAAGATAGTGAGTTGTTTACTAGTGTTTTAAAAGATTGTAAATTACTTTGTCTTGAGAACAATATTCCTTAGTGTAGTCCCTCAGCAAGTATTCAGTTTCTTGTGAATATGTAGTGAGAAATCAGTTTCCATTCCTGGTGTTTTGTGTCTTACATATCCTTGAGAATGTCCTTGATTTTTCATCTAACAAGTAAATAATTCTGTTTTCTCACTCATGCTTCATGATTTCGTGAAATGAATTTTATCTTTCCTATGCACACAAAAGAAGTTTTTGCTTTCATTTTTGCTCCTTATGCTTTTGTCCAATGCACTTTGGTACAGATAACCAGTAACATCTATCACAGGATAAAATAATAATTAACAAAAGCCAACATCCAAAATTAAACTTCTAACTGGAAGAATATTTGGATTGCTTACAGTCAAATTGCTGTGAAAACATTTAAAAGTTTTAGCAAAATAAAGTTCATTTTTGTTGTTTGGCATATTTATATATTTCATATCCTCTATTAGATCTTAAACTGTGTTTACTTACTAAATTCTATCTATGTTCTCACTGTTGGCAAAAGTATCCTACAAGTATCCTTCATGTTACTATCACAATTTTACAGATGAAAACAATGGGTTTTGAAGTGTCATAACTCTCCTTAAGTCTGTACAGTAGCATATAACTTATCATTTAGATCCACCAAAACAAAACCCTCAAATTACAAATAAATGGAAAATATGATTTGACTACTATTTTCTATTTTCATAAAACTTGACCTTTAGCTCTACTCTAGAAGGCTGCATATTGATTTTTATTCTTTTCCTATTAAAAGTATCATGTCAGATTTCAAAAGTAATGAGATCTTTAACGCATAAGGTTTCTGTTAGGTACATTAACGTGGCTGAGCAGTACATAGAGAGTAACTTCCCATATTGTTCCTTTTCAAAAGAAGTATTGTCAGCGGATCCTTACAGGCAAATTACATAGAAAGTCAAATTTAACACATGAACAAAGCAAAGATCATTGTTTTTGAAGCTCTCATAATTTAAGTAGGCCTCCTTTCTCTTCCTGGTTTTTATTTTCCCATAAATATTGATATTGATCTTAACAAAGCAGATGCGGGACATTTTCATTATTTAGTGACAGCACATGAACATTCCACCTTACAGACCGAGTTCCAAATGCCAAAGTACAGACTAACTGCACGGTGAGGTGTTCTTCCTCCACTGTGGGAAAGCTATGACATAACAGGATGGGACAGCCACTGCAGGGCATAATAGAAATGGGTGCTTCTCTCCCAAGTACCTTCTACATGGGAAGTGTGAACCAGGTGGTAGACACTAGAATGTGAGATCATTCTATAAATTTCTGTGATTAGAACAAATTGCCCAACCACTTGCCTACATTTTAACCCAAGGCATTGGAAGTCAATTCTGACATTCCACTGCCTTTAAGGGTGACTTCACAAGCTGTTTGCTGATGGTAGTTCTCTCCAGTGTGACTTTTCACTGTCAAGATGCCCAGTTTTCATAGTGAATACTAAATTCCATGATGCTTCTGCTTGCATTTTTACATTTTATTTTACTTTTACATTTATTCACCATATTTCTATCTAAATGTGCATATTTTGGAGAATGGACAAGGTTTATATACTTACTCAGCACAGCACATGTTGCAAGCAGGAACCGAGGGACAGAAAGACCTAGAAAGTCAGGAAATATGATTCACATTGGTTTTAATGCTGACCAGAGTCTAACAAAATGAGAATCCCGAGGTCTTCAGAACATTCTGGTCCTTTGAAGGATGTCTTGCCTTCTTAGCATTTGTTTGCAGTATATTGGCAGAAAGCCATTTGGAGAAGCTTCTAGTTCAGTGTTTCTAGGTCAAAGTTCCCTGCATTTCCCTGTGTCCAGAAGTTCCCATCAACAAGCAAGGGGTGTGTGTTGATTAGTGAGTGCTGACCTGAGAATGTTATAACCATAAGATCAAAGATGTTGATTGTTTGGTACAGTGGAGATCTGAGTGTTGTCATCTTGCTGGCAAACAGAAATATAGCTGGAAACTGAAAGAATGGAAGAAGATATTATAGGCAAAAAAATCAAAACCAAGTAGGAATGTGTACATTCATATCTGATAAAACAAATTTTGTACTAAGGTTATTGATAAGATAAAATGAAAGTTACTACATAGAGAACCCTTTGTCCAGAGAGTATAATAATTATATACATGAGTATTTGTTTATGAGATTTCATACAACAAACTTTGCTAGACACAAAGGCTTATATAGGCTCTTATTATCAAATGTATCTTCATTTGATTGTAAGTCAATGAGTTTACACATTTTTATAGTTATATAAAATAAATGTAAATATCAGCAACAGGAGATTCCTTCCCTCTTGGGCTTCATTTCAAAACTCCTATGTTCATGTCTATAAACCCAAACCAAGAAAAAATTTCCCCTTATGCTCAATTTAGCATATCAGAGCCCCAAAAGGCCATGGCGCTGGTTCCAGTCTTTGCTGTTCAGCAATTGAGTGGTTTGTGAGGATCCTAGTGTTAAGAAGCAATGCTCCTTACACCTCATGATCACCTGGATATTGTAAATGTCACTTTCATTTCTTCAGATGAAGGGGTGAGATGAGAGTCATACCCAAGCTGTACAAATACATGAGTCGTGCTGAGCCCAGAGTATTTCTTTCTCTATTTTATCCCTAGGCCTGGTAGCTTCTAGCCTCCATAAAATCTTCCAAGCTGACTGTTTCAATCTGGCTTCTCTCAGCTTTTGCCTGGCCTCATACTAACTTTAATAATATGTTCTAATCTTCCGTCTCCTCATTTTCTGGCTCGTTCCATCTTCACCTGTGTCTAGCCTAGCCTATCTCTGAAAAACTGTCCTGGTAAAACTAACACACACACACACACACACACACACACACACACACACACACACACCCTCCATCTTCTCTCTGTCTCTCTCTCTGACTCTGTCTCTGTCTCTCTTCTCTCTCTCTTTCTCTCTTTCTTCTCTCTCTCTTTCATAAACACACACACACACACACACACACACACACATACACACACACATCTCTTTCTTTCTGCTCTTAACTAACCTCTCTCTCCTGTGTTGTTATCAGTTAGTTGGGAGTATCTTATCTCTGATTCTTTTTGTCAAATCTTTCTTAGTCACTTTGTGTTTCCCTCAAACATGGATGCTTCCTTCTACAAACTATACTTATTTTCATTGTTAATGATTAAAAGTATGTAGTAAGTGTGTCTGTACTCTAGCAAAATCATATTGTAATCTATGGTATAACTGCATTCTGCCTGGATCATATAAAAATAGATCTTTGTATGTGATCCATTTCCAGAGCATCCATGTTACTAGATCAAAATTCCTCTAGAGGATATCATCTTTAAACATCTTACTTGTTACTATAGGATTCTTTTGTCATTAGTATATTTTAACATCAAATGCTGTTCTCTGCTGCTCAATATGTAGACTATGAAATCTGCTTTTTAAAACTGCTTAATCAATATGTATTGTCACAGATGTTTGCATTTGAGATCCCTGGAGCATGGTGAGAAGATACTAGGTTTTCTTCACAGCAAAGTAGTGCACTTCTCTCTGTTTTCTGGTGTGAATTTTTGACATAAAAATATACTACTAAATTTTAGAATCATTTTATTTTTCCTGAAAAGTTATTAAAATGTGGTTCTGAGTCTTATAAAGTATGTGAACCCTGCATAGGATGAATTTTAATGTAAGATAGGAAAAGAGTATGAGAACATTAAATGCTGCCAAAGGTAAGAATTGGCAACAATGTAGAAAAAAAAAGCGGAACATAGTAGACTAGTAGGCTGATATCATAGTTTATAATCACTGATATGTTAAAAGCAGTACATTATTTTTACTGAAGCATTCTTCTCATCCTTAGTAGCCACATTTTAAGCCAAGACTAATAAGAATCACATGAATAATGGTTTTTCAGGACAGGATTTGATTAAACGTATCAGTGCCTCTTGATTCTTCAGCCACGAGCTTTTAGTCTTTAACCTTGGACCTCATGGATGTAATGGCTGTGTTCTGAACAAGAATTCACTGTCTCATACAAGGTGTTTACAAGTCTTGTTGATTGAATATTAACACAGAGTAATGTTAATATTAAATGAAACAGTCCAATCTCTAAAAGTCAAACAGGGTTCTGTTTTTCTGCTGAGGCCACTACAAGGAGAGGCTATAGCAAAGTCAAAATAAAGGCATGCCCTGGGAATAATATTGCTGTAGTATCAGACCCCATGCAAGAAAGCAGTTAGAGCAGTAAAAGCAGTTGCATGATTTTGAGGTCATCTCAGTATAATTCTATTAAAGTTATGTTCCTTTCATACTACCATCTGTGACTTAAATAATAACTTCTAAAATGCATGTGCTTAGATAAAAAATGTCATTGATTGCCACAAGGTTACTATTGATGTAATGAAATGTTTTGACAAAGAGCAACTTGGGGGGGAAGGGGTTTATTGGGTTTTAATATCCTGAATCATAGTTAACTGAGGGAAGGTAAGACAGAAACTCAAAACAGGCAGGAACCTGGAAGCATGAGCCACAGAGGGATGCTGCTTACTGCCTTGTTCCTGATGGCCTTTTCAGCTCGTTTTCTTATAGAACCCAGGACCACCAGAACAGTGGAATCCCCATCACAATGGGTTGGGCCTTTCTACATCAATCACTAGTTAATGAAAATGTTCTACAAGTTTGTGGCATACAGCTTGATTCTATGGAGGCGTTTTCTCAACTGAAGTTTCTTCCTCTCAGGTGACTTTTCCTTGAATCAAGCTGAAATAAAGCTAGCCGGGGCAATTGATGAAATGCTAAGACATCATCAGAGCCTTCTGAAAAACATAAGCTTTTACTCTTTAGATTTATTGTTTTATTTGTTATATGTAAGTACACTGTAGCTGTCTTCAGATATACCAGAAGAGGGCATCAGATCTCATTACAGGTGGTTGTATGCCACCATGTGGTTGCTGAGATTTGAACTCAGGACCTCCAGAAGAGCAGTCAGTGCTCTTACCCACTGAGCCATCTCTCTAGCCCAAACATTTCCTTTTGAACTGCCATCCTGTCTTTATGTTAATGGATGCGAGAAGTGATGCTTGGTGGTTGGTGGGTTGACTGTGGCAACTGCTTAAGATAAGACAACAGTGAATTTTGCCAAATAGTCTGATTCCCTTTTTCATAAAAGACTTTTTTTTTAATGTACAATAATGGTTGATAGTATTTTTTTCATTTTTTATTAAAATATTTTTATTGACTGGAAATTTCACATCATGAACCCTGAACATATACTCTTCCCAATTCTTCTAGGTCTACACCTACCCTTGTGAACCCTCCCACCAAAAAAAGAAGAATAAAAAGAAAATAAAAGAAAAACAAACAATTCCAATTTGTTTTGACCATATACTTGCTGGAATATGGTCAAATTCTCAGTGGCCAGCTCCTTAAAGAAAACTGGGCCCTTCCTTACCTGAACCCCTGCCTGATACCATTAGTTGTGGAGAGCTACATTTCACTATCCTTATCACATTTTCTAAGAATTCTCTTCAGTGCTTTCAATCTAGGATATTACTTTTGGTGGATGGGTGGGATATAAGGGTTGGGATTGTTACAGAAGGGATTGTTACAGAAGCCTTTTTCAACTCTAAGTCTGCAGTTAACAATACCACGGCAAAAGTGGCTTCCTTTTTCTACAAGTAGACCTTTCAAATTTGGAGCCAGTGTTTTCAAGCACTAATACAAGTTTGGTAACTAAGGTTATACTATTACAAATCTGTTATAAATATTTTTTATTACACCAATAATGTTAACATCATCTTTACTGGTAGTAGATTTTACCTAAAACCAACCCACCAACCCACCAACCAACCAAACAAACAAACAACCAGTATATTCTTCCATCAATAATCAGCATATTTTTATAGATTCAGATTTTTACCATGAGGTTTCAACCATTGTGTCATATCCCCTTACCTTGTAACTATGATTTTTATGCTTTTTCTATCATATCTGCAATTATTTTCTCCACTGAAATCTTGAATCATTAAAATCATTTGGAATCAATGTTTTGCAAACCATTGTTAACATTGACGTTTGACTTTTTCCCAGTGATCATTAAAATTTTTTAGTAACATTTAGAATGGTGGTGAATCTTTTCAAAGGATTTTAAATTCCTTTTGTCCACATCTGTCAGAGAAATCACTATGTGTGGAACCCAGGTTTACCAAATGTGCTTATTGAATAACAAGACTAGAAAGTTTAAATTACTCCTTGGTCTGTAGGCTGAAAAATGATTGTGATCTTAGCAGACATGGAAAAATGAATGTATGTATCACTGTTCCCATCTTGGGAGACCAGGTACATTTTGACTTCTCAGCAATAGTTTGAAAAGAATCCTATGCTGCATAGTTGACTTAAATTATTCAGTGAATCATGGTATAAAATAAATATGTAGTCATTAAAGCATTATCATTCCACTTAGAGCCTTAGGGATGTTCAGGATGGTAAATGGGCATTGATTTCCACTAAAATTCATCAGTTACCCTAGTCATTAACAAGAGAGTTAGCTTGTCCTTTGACATCAAGCATTGAACTTTATTCTCTGGCTACTAAAGTCATGGATAGTTCCTTAATGTAATGTAATAGTAAGTTACTCATCTGCATTGAAAAGTCTGTTATCCAACAGAGCCACCTTCATCTTTAATCTGGATAGATCTGGATAGTCGACCACAACTTCTACATTTGCTGGTTATTCACTATGTTGAAATGAGTTTATTTCAGAAATCGTATGAAATGACATCAAATAGGTTCACACTTTTCTTTTTTATTCTGTACCTCTCCCAGACCTCACTGAAGAGAACAGAATTTACTATAGATTAAGATTGATGGCTAATTTTAGTCTATCCATTCTATATATACTACTAAACACACTACTATACCTTTCCATAGTTCACTGCTAAGGCTGATTTATTTCTAATATTCACCCTCATAGAACCTTTAATTTTCTTCAAGAGCTTCTCCTTATAGTAACGATTTAATTTGAGAGCTTCATGACTGTTCCTCTCAGATAAATACTTATGAGTCACTGTAATATACTCAGATAGAAAGGCAAAGAAAAATGGTCAATGGCTCCACTAAAGTGTACACATTTACCATGTTCATTGTTATTTCCTAACAATGTGAATCTTCCTGATCACAGAATACCACAGTGAGTGTAATGATGGAAAGGTTTCAAATGGTGAAGTAATTTATTTCAAAAGATAACATGGAGAACAAAATCAAATACAAGGTGTAAGAAAAAAGTAGATATGAAAGATTTACTTGGCACAGTATTACCACAAACCTTCAGTTTGTAAATATATGATACCTGCAAAGCTGAATAAATTAAGGAAGTAAAGACAAGGAACATCTGAGCTTTCTGATAAAAATAGTTAAAAAGTTAGTGAAGATAAAGATAGTAAAGATTCAGTGTCCCATTTATTAAAAGTTCCATAAATTGTGTAAATCTAGGGAAGAAATTTCAATAACAGAACACAAAGGGGTTATTGTAGAGTGGGAGATCTTCACTTCTTGCAACTGCCTTTGGGACATTCTCACACCTAATACAGGTCCCTGAAGAGAATTAGGAAATGAGATTGCCATCTAGCCTAAACTATTAATCTAGTCTGGCTCAGTTATCGAAAAGCAAAATTAAGAGTTTCTTCTGTTTAGAAGAAAGTATTCGGTTGTTGGACATCATAGATAACTTAAAATTTCTTCTTTTGGATTTTGATGACTTTCTATAATGGCTCATATTTATAGAGTATAGGAAGTAGAACTTTTGCTTCTGTCTCTATGAAGTTAGTCATTTGTAGTATCTGATCTAAGTGCACACAGACAGGCTTGGATGGGCAGAAATTGCTGAAAACAGATAAGAAGAATTGCCAGGTATGAAAGAGAATTAAGAGATCATTGCCAGAATTGAACTGGAGAGGCCAGACAGGCTACAAGCTGAGGAGACATGACTAGACCCTGTATACTAGGAAGGATTTGTAGAGATGAGGACAGAGAAGCAGTGTGAGCAAACAGAGGGAATATCTCACAAATATCCTACTAAAAGACTCTTCCAGTTGTTCAAGGATCTACCAAGAACAGAAGCTGTAATATCCTATTTCATCTTCCTTATCCTCTTACTTGACTTGATCCTATGCTAACTTGAAATGCTAACTTAGCCTTTGTATGCAAGTATAGAAAACAAATGAAAATAAAGGAGTGGAGGAGAAAACAATGTGGCGATAGATAATTTACCAATTATTGGTTAATCCATTTCCTGAGTTGGAAAGTCAAGGGAAATTGCTCTATTTAAAGTTTTCCATTGTAAGGGCAAAGATATAAGAACAAAAGGGGTCAGACAGTGTGAGACTCAAAGTGTTCCAGAGAAAGCTTAGGAAAGTGAAGTGCTTTATTAACAGTAACTCAGTGGTGATTGAGCCATGGTGTGGGCAAAGGTCTCTGAATTACTAAGTTCTTGCTCTTTACCCTCCATCACACTGTCCCAGTAATTAGAGGTATGAATAATCCACACTCCCTTAGTCAGGAAGCAGATGCCACTGACAGTTGTGCTTGCATTTTTATGTTCTACTTCAGGAATAAAAAATGCTGAAGTAGTCGAATTTTATTACCTCCATGTTTCCTAATAATGTTTAACTTTCATTTAAAAAAAAATCTAGGAGATAAGAAAGCATGCTAGCGGGCCAACCTACTCCCTCTCCCCTAGTAACTTCAGAAGTCCTCTCACAGATGATTCAGAAGAAAAGTAGACAGCTAGTGGCCAGAATCCGATCTCAATTTGTTATTTTTTTTCCCTTGATGCCAGTTTCACTACTAATTGTTCTTTTCACAGCCAGCTTTTGAGAACTTTGAAGATAGTTTGGTATCTGAAAATTTACACATGGGTTGGTGATCTTCCACTCTTCAGAGAATCAAATTCTTCTTTCCATCTCAGAAAAGCTTTGGCTGTTGGAAACATCTCATTGAGCCCTGCTTGAAAGAGACTCTCTTGTATTCCACTTCCAAGCATGGTGGTGAAGAACTTTGAAGCTTGGGATTATGTTGTGTTTGCAGGTCTCTTCGTCATTTCCTCTGGAATTGGCGTGTTCTTTGCCATAAAGGAGAGAAAAAAGACAACATCTCGGGAATTCTTAGTAGGAGGAAGGCAAATGAGCTTTGGCCCTGTAGCTTTATCTCTGACAGCCAGCTTCATGTCAGCTGTCACTGTCCTGGGGACTCCTGCTGAAGTCTACCGCTTTGGGGCATCCTTCATCCTTTTCCTCATTTCATATGCATTTGTGGTCTTTTTCACATCTGAGCTCTTTCTTCCTGTGTTCTACAGATCTGGCATCACAAGCACCTATGAGGTAAGAGACCACATCCTCCCTGCCCACAGCAAGGAGATGGCACTTGCTTCCCACACAAAAAGTCTTTCTTTTCCTTGTTTTTTTGCTTTTCTATGACATCTTGACATCAATAGTAGATGACTATTTTTAAGGCAAGACCACATTGTTTAAAAAGACAATATGTAGTATGGGGTTGGAGGTATAGTGCTAGCTTTTGGCTGTAGACACATCTGTTTGTCACTCTATAGGAGGTAACTAGTAATGTCACTCCCTCTGGCTATGTCCATGATTTAATAAGGAGCAATGATATAAAAACTGATGCACTATTTAATTGATTAAAGATAAGTAAAATTAAAAGAGATAATGTTATTTTTATTGTCACTAGCGTGACTACTCTGAAAAGGTAAATGGAATACATAGTACTAGTATAATTTGCAGAGAAAAGTAAGATTTAGATAGATGTGTTAGGTATGTCTTAAAATTAAATGAGAATCTACTGAGAAGTCAATATTTGCATATGATTGTTTAATGACCTGTATATCAAACAGTAGCTCCATAATGATAATTAAAGTTGCACTCCAGGTTTAAGTAGCAGATGGGAATATTTTGGAAAAGTGAGAAATATTTTAGTAGGAAGAAATTCCCAAATAATAAAAATATGGAAATTACTGTAATGAAGGGGAAACAAAACTGGAATTTTGGCCTTGAAACAATGCTAAATAAAACCAACATGTTCAAAACTGAATTTTCATGCCCAGTATTTAAGTGTGCCTATAAATCAGTTTTTGTGAAGAAAAAAATATTGAACTTCATTCCAATGAAAATCTTGAAAGTCACAGCAGAAGACTCAAAAATACTGACTTTAAAAAAATCTGTGAGGTAAATTATCACAAAATGTTTCTCTAGTGTTCCAAAGACGTTCTCCCAAATAAATATTTTCTAGTAGGTCTTAAGGCATATAGTTTCATGGACAATCATATCCCAAATTTTCAACATTAAGTATCTTGGTGCTAAGAAATTAATCACACTTGGTCAATTCAACAGCTGTAGTTTGAGACATAAACGCAAGAGAAAAGCAAGTACATGTATGCTTAACTCTACAAACTGCGCACACAAGCCACTCAATTGTGCTTCTGAAAACCAAAACATGGCCTAGATTTTCTCATCCATACATGATGATTTGACTGTAGAAAACATTGCTGAGTTTTTTAGTTTTGTTCTGGAAATGTTTTTTTTTTTTTTTTTTTAATATTTCCCACTCTTTTGTCTGTTTCCTCTTGGAATATATGTTGTGATTAGCTCTTCATTTAATAAATATCCATTCAGCACTTACTCTGTCCTGTGCACACTTTCAGGTCTTGAGGACATGTGGTAAAGTGCTGTACTGCCCCCGTAGGGTTTACATTCTTGCAAAAGGAAACAAACAATAAGTGCATAAAACAATTATAACACAAGGTTGTATGTATTTACCTGTGTGCTAAGTACTGTTCTCAGAATTATCTGTATTAACTCATTTGGTGTTCATCAGCAGAAAAATCGCCGCTCTTACCTCAGGGCATAAGAAGTAGTTTATTCTATAGCCAAATTTGAGTGAATAGAGCTTTGGAAATACACAATTAGGTTAGCAAAGGTTCTATGCTTACTTAAAAATAATTGAGAAATATATTTACAGGAAGAAACCTGCCTTCTCTAAACCTTGTAACTTGTATCTAGTTTTAGTAAAGTGAATAAAAATCGCAAAAGCAATTCAGCAAATTGCAAACACATAATTTACAGGAAACCAAGGACTCTAACCTGAGAAACATATGCCTCTCAATGCAGGTAGGCCAGGCCCACTGTGGATAGATTCAAACTCCTTTCAAATTTACATGTTAGATTTAGTATACAAACCTATTTTAAAAGTCCTACCACTTGCCTGAAGATTCTTTAAAATCCTGTTATATAATAACAGGAGGACATAAGGATTGTGTAAAGTACTTGTATGGTTGTTTTGAGATAGGCTTCTACTTTATAATAATTGGCAGTGTGGCCGAGACATGAACAGCACAAACTCTAAGTGTAAACCTCCTTGGCTTGAGTGATGTTTCTGCCACATTCTAGCTATACCACAGGAAAAGCTCTTAAGTACTCTACATCTGGTTTTCACACTCCAAATATTGCTAATAATACTTCTGTCTCAAAGGATTTCTACAGTGGATGAGATAGTATATGTAGTTATTTTTATAGATCTGGTCTAGAATAGTATGCCAGAATTTTATTATTTTCTTCTTTTCTTTTTTGATTTTTATTGGATATCTTCTTTATTTACATTTCAAATATTTCCCCCTTTTGGGTTTCCACCCAAAACTCCCATCCTATCCCTCTCCCCCTGCCTCTATGAAGGTGTTCTCCCATCCACACTATCCTGCCTCCCTGCCCTGGCATTCTCCTACACTAGGGCATGGAGCTTTCACAGGGTCAAGGGCCTCTCCTCCCATTGATGCCCAACAAGGCCATCCTCTGCTATATATACAACTGGAGCCATGGGTCCCTCCATGTGTACTCTTTGGTTCGTGATTTAGTCCTTGGAAGCACTGGTGTGTCTGTTTGGTTGTTATTGTTCTTCCTATGGGTTTGCAAACATTGTTCCCTCAAATACTGTGGTATTTGAGATTTCTTCTTTATGCCCCATTTTATAGTAAAATATATGACTTTTGGAAATTTTTTCAGGTTTGAAAGACTGAAATAAGTGGACAGTATTTTCCATTCCTTGAATATCAACTAGTTTTGTCATTTGCTTTGATGAATAAAAATTTTCAAACAATTAGTGAGTTTGGACTCTAGACCTCATGAAATTTATAGCTTCTGTGTTTGTTCCTTGGAATACTGCCATTATATTACTATGTAAGCAAGCTGGCACAACCAACCGGTCTAGCTCTGGAACAAGAATACACACACACACACACAAAAACACACACACACACACACACCACGACCCCCACCACCACCACCACCACCGACAACACAAGGGGAGCAATCCAGCTGACTGCCCACTTCCAAATATGTCATTGATTGTGCAGTTGACTAGAGCTACACAGGAGCTTGGAGCAACAACAGAGGAGTAACCATTACCCTCAGTGAGATAAAGAATAGGCATTCTTGAGTTCTGAACCATCACTTTTGGGATGGATATTCTAGTTTGTTTTCAGTTGCAGTGATAAAAAAACTGCCTGAAACAAAGTTAAGGAGGAAAGTGGTTGTTTCATCTTACAGATCCCAATTCAGTACAGAAGGAAGCTCAAGCAGGAACTCATCTGAGGCAGGAATTGAAACAGAGACTGTGAATATGCGCTAGTTACATGACTTGTTCTGCCTGCTTTCTTGTTCAACCCCGGACCACCTTTTCCAAGGGTGGTACTATCTCTAGTGGCCTAGTCCATCCTTTATCATTAATTTAAAAAATGTCCCACGGACTGGATGAAGCTATTCATCAGTTAATGTTTATTCTTTGCTTGACTCTAGTCTGTTTCAAGTTGACAGACTAATCAACACAGTAGATAAATTACAGGAATAGTCAAGTCTTTCAATGCCTTGATAGCAGTGAGATTTCAAGGAGAAACTATGCATGTGTACAGCTTTATTACTAGCTCATCCCATGTCAAAGCATAGGAATTTATTTTCATCTATGTATTCTAAGTTAGTCTTAGCTCTTTCTACCTTGTCTCTTGAAAGCTGGGATTAAAGGGATGCACAACCGTACCCAGCATAGCTCAGTTTCAATAGTATACATTTTTATTATCTCCAGTTTGATGTTATCTCCATTTCAGCTTAGCTTATATTCATTTTCTGTGCTAATAAGCCCAGCTTGTTATTTACTCTTAAACTGTTTAAAAGTTTCATATTCTATAATTATGTCTAGCTTCTTCAATTGGATGACCTTCCTACTTCTCTCAATGTAAAACTTTCATAAAAAAAGCACTTAGATTATATTATCTCACACAGTGATCTTTGAACATTTATGTATTACATTTTAGTAAGTTAATTTTTTTCTTCTGTGAGTTAGAGTCTATGGCATTATTTTGATATACTTGAATAAGTTACATGTTTAAATATTATAGAATAATACCTCAGCAAAATAAGTTATGTTACAAAATATTTGTTCTAAAATGGATATTTAATATCTGATAAAATATAAGTCAATATTATGAAGATTTTAGTTCCATCTATGAAGGAATTAGCTTTGGATTTTTATAGATAGGTCATTATACTGTTTGATTGAGGAGTGACATATTTTATGTGGTTTCTATTTTAGGGTTAGAGTCTAGTTGAATGTAGAGAATAATTTTAGGGTTTTAACCACTGAAGCAATTGGGCTAAGTAGGAGTCTGTTGCCAAAATTTAGAACAGTTAATTTTAAAGCAGCACTAAAAGAAACAAACTAAGTGTTTTTGTTTGAAAGTGTGGTGCACCAGGCTCTTTTCATGAATTGGATGTGTTATGTCGGCTGAAGATGGGGCAAGATTAGCTTCTTATTATACTATTTCAGTGTGAGTAAACATGGAAAGTAGATTTAATGTGTCTTGAGTTAGGAAATAATGTAATTGGGCCAAGTCTAGTATTCTAAGAAAAAAAACAATGCAATGATACTAAATATTTCTATTGAGACTTTTAAAAACAGGCATGAAATATCTAATTTTCTGTTAGACTCAGTTTTTGCTCTCTCTTGTAGTTAAAAGGTTATATATTCATCAAAGATAACCAATAAGTGAGGGAAAACACTTGAAAGGAAGAGAAAATACAGTCTTTCAGATGTAAGATTGTGTGACTTCATGCAGGAGAAACATTCTTAGATCACTGAAAGAGGTAAAGTTCTCCAGGGCAAAGGAGCTAAAAGAGAAGGACTGCCAGAAGACCCTAAGAGTACAGAGAAGCTCAAGGGGGAAATTAGGCACTTCTGTGGGAATGTGGTGCTGCAGCAATGACTTGGCCTAGGGGAATTCATTTTTGAATGACTGGTCTTCAGAAAAGAAAGGTTATAAATTTCTCTTGTTTTAAGCCACCCAGATCCATACATACCCAACAGGGATTGCTGTCCTTAAAAGTATTTAGTACATCAGAGTATCAGTGCTCAGAAAAGAGAATATGCATAGAAATATGGATGCCAGCTGAATCAGTCTCCCTGAGATATATAACTAAAAGTGTTGGGAACAAATGTGAAACTTTAAATTTGAAAAGAATCTCTCTCTCATTTTTAAGTAATTTTGAAAAAGTGAAAAAAAAAACCCAGCTTTTGGTTGCCACCAACATGTGAGTGACACTTATTGCACCTTTATAAAT
>JADRCC010579398.1:0-5000 GCA_019843855.1 Hylomyscus alleni
AAAAAAAAAAAAAAAAAAAAGAAGTTTGGTCTGGGTCCCAGTGTGTCCTTCATCTCATTTCTTTCTATTTCCCACAAGTGAAATAAATGCCATTTTATTTTGGCAGGCACTCATTTGTAATGTTCTAAAAATAAACAAATAATGAAAAGAATATAAACATGTGGGAGATATAATCTCATACTTGTCTTAGGAAGGGTTTCTACTTACTTTAAAAATAACCCTGAATGCATGTAAACATATAAAATAATGGGAGGAAATTTAAGATCTAGTTGGTACCAGAGGGATGTTAAAGTAGTAGTACAGCTTTGGACTGATGCCTGTAGTTGTATACTTCCTAATTCTTCATCATCCATAAATAAATGAATAACGAAATAATAAATTAATTACATAGATAGAAAAGAAAAGAATAAAAAGAAATTACATATAGAACAGCAACAACAAAGCCCAAGCTGCTGAATGGTGCACCACTAATGCCAAATAATTGTTTTTGGAATTGCTTTTTTATGCTCTAAGTATTCCACCTTTTTGTTTTCCGATAGCCAGTGTGAGGCCCACAGGAGGAAGTCTACAGTTTTCATCTTGATTTATAGAGAGGATGATAAAAGTTTAGTCTCACAGCTTGGTGCCCACTGCTCTGGTAAAATGCAGCCTACAGCATATGCTCAAAGACAGGTTAGCCATAGCTGAATGTAGTTTGTTTCTAGTAAACATAGCCTACAGTGGAAACAGATTGGATTCAGGTTCAATGACACAAGAAAGAAAACTAAAAATATTCCAATAAACAATGTGTTTTCCAATTAATGCTGCACCTAAGATCTTTGTTCCGTTTTTCTCAGCAATCACTAGGAGGTCATATTTGTTCTATACTATGGCTAATGTATAATTTAAAAAATTGATAGAGTATTTAGCCTAGCAGTACATTAACAATACAGTATATTTGTGTGTTCTGTACATAGTAGTCACTGGGTTTGGGGTGATCTCTATACTCTCTCAAGCATTTATTAGACCTATAAACTATTGTGGAAAGTAAATACACAGGAACAGGATTCAATGAGAAAGTGCAGGATGTCTGAAATAACACAGCATAATTACTAAAGAGTTCTCTGAGGACATGATATTTCACTTAAAACCACGAAAGGGGAGAGTCAGCCAAGCTAGAAACAGAAGGATGGCTGTGCCTGTCAGAAGACAGGGAGCTTGAAGACACGTGGCAAAGGGGTGTGGCACTGATCAGAGATGGAGGCCAGATTGGCTAACCTTTGGAAAGTCACTGGCAAAGAAATGACACATTGATTTACATTTCCCCTTTCTCTGCTGCAGATAATGAATGCTCTTTTTTTTCCCCCTTTGGCAAGGGTTCCAAACACAGAATCTGACTGAGCTTGTACAGTGGCAAAGGAAATAGAGAGAAGATTATGTATTATTCTGACTGTGGAAGTGAGGAGCATACCATAAAGTATATGCATAAAACTGACTGAAAAATATATTGGGATGTTTCTGTGACAAACACCTGAGAACAGAAATTTAAAGGATGCTATTTGGTGTTCACTCTGAGGTACCGTCCTTGATCCTGTGTTGTTAGATCTGTGGCAAGGTTGAACACGGAAGGAATATGTGACTCAAATCACTATCCTCAAAGTAGCCAGGAGCTTAGACAATGAGAAGGTCCAAGAAGAAACTCCAGATGATACTGTAAGAATATTCTTCTTTCTGTTAGACCCCTCCTCTCAACAATGCCATTACAAACCCATTGAGTGATGACGTCATTGACTAGGGCAGACTGTTCAGGATACATTTCTCTCAGTAGCTAGAAGCAGAACATTCAGCACTTGGGTATTCTGAGGGGCCGTATTATATCTAAGTCACACCATGAATAATGGAGTGCTGTTTTTTTTTTACAGAATTGTTCTCTGAAAAACTTAAGAGAAGTCTGAAAACATATGCAACCAAATCATTAAGGAAGCTGACTGAATTAAATGGTAGTAAGTAAAAGGATGTGCTATGTGCTCTGAAAAGACATTATTTCAGGAAGGATGAGTAGACCCCTCTTCCTCCACAGCACACATTTACTAGTGCCACACTAACCAGAACATGGAGAAAAGATGTATTCCTATTTTCTATGCATATGGGGACTTTTTATTCATTTCCATATTTTCAGACCTTTTACTGAAGTTTTATTTGTTCTTTTCAGACATGTAGGCTAATTGCTGAATAGGATTGTATCTATTTGACAAGACTGGAATTAATACTATTAAAAAAAAAAACAGTGCCTGGGTTTGGTAACTGTATATGGAATGAATTCCCAGGTGGGACAGTCTCTGGGTGGCCTTTCCTTCAGTCTCTGCTCTACACTTTATCTCTATATATGCTCCTGTGAGTATTTTGTTCTCCTTCTAAGAAGGACCGAAGCACCCACACTTTGGTCTTCCTTCTTAAGGAGCTTCATGTGGTCTGAGAGTTGTATACTGGTTATTTGGAGCTTTGGGGCTAATATCCACCTATCAGCAAGTGCAAACCATGTTTGTTCTTTTGCAATTAGGTTACCTCACTCAGGACGATATTTTCTAATTCTATCCATTTGCCTAAGAAGTTCATGGATTCATCATTTTTAATGGCTTAGTAGTACTCCATTGTGTAAATGTACCACATTTTCTGTATCCATTCCTCTGTTGAAGGACATCTGGGTTCTTTCCAGCTCCTAGATATTATAAATAAAGTTGTTATGAATTTAGTGGAACATGTGTCCTTCTTACACGTTGGAGCATCTTCTGCATATATGCCCAGGAGTGTTATAGCTGGGTCCCCAGGTAGTACTCTGTCTAATTTTCTGAGGAACCAACAAACTGATTTCCAGAGTGGTTGAACCAGCTTGCAATCCCAACAACAAAGGAGGAGTGTTCCTCTTTTTCCACAACCTCTCCAGCATCGGCTGTCACCTAAGATTTTTATTTTAGTCATTCTGATTGGTATGAGGTGGAGCCTCAGGGTTGTTTTGATTTGCATTTCCCTGATGACTAAGAATGTTGAACATTTCTTTAGGTGCTTCTTGGCCATTCTATATTCCTCAGTTAAAAATTCTTTGTTTAGCACTATATCCCATTTTTAATAGGATTATTTGTTTCTCTGGAGTCTAACTTCTTGAGTTCTTTGTATATAATGGATATTAGCCCCCTATCAAATGTAGAATTGTTAAAAAAATCTTTTCCCAATCTGCTGGTTGCCTTTTTGTCCTATTGACAGTCTCCTTTCCCTTACAGAAGCTTTGCAATTTTATGAGGTCTCATTTGTTGATTCTTCATCTTACAGCATAAGCCACTGATGTTCTGTTCAGCAATGCTTCCTGTGTCCATGTGTTTGAGGAGAAAGTGTTCTCTACTTTCTCCTCTGTAAGTTTTAGTGTATCTGGTTTTATATGGAGGTCCTCGATCTACTTTGTATAAGGAGATAATAATGGATCTATTGATTTGCATTTTTCTACATGCTGACAGCTACTTGAACCAGCACCCTTTGTTAAAAATGCTGTCTTTTTTTCATTGGATGGTTTTACACAGGTATCAAACCAGACACTATTGTGGATGCCAAGAATGCATGCTGAAAGAAGCCTATTATGGCTGTCTCCTGAGAGGCCCTGCCAGAGCCTTACAAATACAGACGCAGATGTTCATAGCCAACCATTGGACTGAACATGGGACTTAGAGAAAGTACTGAAAGAGCTGAAGGGGTTTGCAAGTCCATAAGAAGAATAACAATATCAATGAACCAGACCCCACAGAACTCCCAGGGACTACGCCATCAACAAAAGAGTACACATTGCTTCAGCTTTGTATGTAGCAGAGGAAGGTGGGAGTGGCTGGATGGGTGGAGGAACACCCTCATAGAAGTAGGGGGAGGGAGGATGTGATAGAGTGTTTCTAGGAGAAATGGAACTGGGAAAGAGAATGACATTTGAAATGTAAATAAAGAGAATATCGAATATGTTTAAAAAAAACAGTAGTTAACAAACAATTTTACACTAAGTCAAAATACAGAAATGCACTCATGGATAAACATGTTATTTTATAAAGATAGCTAGTGTGACTACTGAGCCAAGCATCGACTTACTGGGGACAGTGAGACATGGTTCCTGCCCCTGGGACAGGGCTCCAGTGTGAGCCTCCATGAGTGTTGACTGCGGCTGTGGGCATATGACTTGTTTGTGTAACAACGTACATATTTTCTGGAACTAGAACTAGCAGTGGAATGACTTCCATGTTAAAGTTAGTTATTTCAGTATACTTAAAAACAGTAGTTCAGGAGTTGAGGGTGTGGCAGTGTCTAAGCAGAATGGTAAATACTTGTACCTTCAGGACAGCCCTTAAGACTATGGAAAAGAGCTCTAAGTACATGAGTATGAAAATATATAATTTCTCAACTATGTAAAATATAAGAATGAAATATGAATTATACGAGGGGCTTTAGGAATCTAAAAGAATAAAAGCAGCTGTACCATGAGCCAACTTGATAGAAAATTACTAAGGAAGAAGATGAAGATATTTACGGAGTCATGAGATGAGCAAAAGTTCCTACCCAGCTACGTTTTTTGTTTATGCTTATAAAAAGAGAAAGATTCCTGAGTTCAAGATCAGCCTAAAACAGAGAAAGGTTAGGCTCAGTCAATGGTGAAAATGATGATTTCAGGGCAGAGTCCCACACAACTAGTTTATATTCTATGCTTAATAAAGGCAAACAGACCTCTGAATTCTTTTGCAATGTTATGAAAAAAAAATTATGCTTGATGTCTCTTAAGAATCAAAAGGCTCAGGACAAGGGATGCTGATTCATAAGATAATCAAAAGGAAAGTTGGAGTAAATGACTGGGTTGATAAGTAAAATAAAAACTAGACCTGTGTTCTGCAGGAGATGAGCTATCCAGAGAAATTTTTAGGATAAAAACAAAGAACCAGCTGGGTGGTGGTGGCGCATGCCTTTAATTCCAGCACTTGGGAGGCAGAAGCAGGTGG
>JADRCC010579398.1:7500-18973 GCA_019843855.1 Hylomyscus alleni
ATTATAGTTATTAGCTTAGTATTTTTATGGAGCTCCTGACTAACCAAGAGAACAAGTGGGTCCCTGATTCTCTTGCCTGCATTTGGAACTCCGCTCCTCTTGTAGGGTTGCCATGTCCAACTCTGATATCATAGTTTTTGCCTCTTTTGATTGCATTTTATTTTGTCATAGTTGGTTGTTATCTCTTAGAAGCCAGTTATTTTCTAAGGAGAGACAGAAAGGAAGTGAATCTGGAGGGGAATGGAGGTGGGAAGCAACAGGGAAGATCAGAGGGAGCAAAAACTGGAGTGAAGATCTATTGGATGATAAAAGGATTCCATTATCAATAAAAGAGGAAATAGATAAAAAGAAAGGAAAATTCTTGAAGAGCTCATAAAAACTTATTGAGCAAAGCAATGTTTAATTATTTTAATGAGAAGAAAGCTGAGGGGAAAGCTCTCTAGATGACTTTGAAATGATTTAAAATAAATGTTTGATTTCTCTAGATTTGGCAGACTGATTGTTGTCATCTTTTTTAGAGTGATGTGCCCTAGAAATGCCATCGACTTTCCTAAATTGTAAAGACGTCTAGACACCAAAAATAGCCAAGATAATAGGAAACATAGCAATGAGTGATAGTTTCTTACTCTAACTTACATCCAGGCTAACAGGACTATGGCATGTTAAAGTATAATATTCCAAGACAATGGACAAATGACAGAACTTATTAGAAATTCCATAATTATACCTCACATTGTAGCTGTGGTCTGTAAAACTGTTACCAGAAGCCCATTGACTTGTCGTTTGTTTACTTAACTTCATAGAATTTATAAAAGCTGAATGATTCAGTGGTAATGGACAGGCACCTTAAGCACATATAATAACTTGTCTTTAAATTTGTTTCAAATATTTTTATTTGTGTGTGTGTGTGTGTGTGTGTGTGTGTGTGTGTGTGTATTATACATGTGCATGTTTATCAATTCCTTCAGAGATCAGAAAAGGGTATCAGATTCCCCAGGAGCTAGAGTTAACAGCATTTGGGAGTGCCTGGTATATGTGCAGGATCCAAACTCTAGTTCCCTGAAAGACAACCAAGTGCCTTAAACTGCTGAGTCATCTCTCCAGCGGCTCTTTTTATACATTTTAAAAAAATCTCAATTATTTACTCCCCATAGTCACACGACAACAAAAAGATAATCATGATAGATAGATAATTTCACAAGTGTTGATTTTCACTTAAACTGGAAACATTAAGAAATTTAAGTGTCATCAGTGGATGGGCAAATATCAGTTTTTAAAGAAATGGTTGGTTAGTGGTGTTGATGGATAAGAGCGATTACTTTGAAATTGACCATACAATTGAATATTAGAAATATTTGAACATTGTAGGGGCTAAGTACACTGCTGTAACCACTCCTATTTTATTCCGTTTGAGCCACCAAGTGTCATCTCTTTAGAGCACCATTGATTAAGCCATCTGGTTTTTTAAAAGACCGAGTACTATATCCCTGTAAAACTAATTGATTTTTGCCTAGAAACCCAAACAAAAAGAAGTTCAAAAAACATACTCTATGTACATGCACACATTTGGGTTAATGTTTACCTTTCTTGTAACATATTCATGAATGTATGTCTGCCCAAATTCCCGTTCATGAATAAGATGCAGTATATTGCTTCCCTCTTGTTAAATCACAAGCAGAATTGACAATAAAGGCCATTTTTATATCATAAACAATTCTTTAAGATGCCAGAAATATTTTATTAACATGCTATTCTTGGGGAAGTACAAGATATATACATTTTTTCCCAACAAAATCTTATATCAGAGCATCTACTGATGGAGATGGAGAAAGGAGGCTGGTTGCTATCTATGATGAACACTGTCACTAACAAAATGTCTTAAGGATGCACAGAGTACTGCAAAAGAACCTGTTAATACTATCTTCCATCTCTAAGGATCTACAATGCTATTCTCCGTATACTGCACATTATTTAGAAGGGACAACTAGCTATTAGGACAGTAAGGAAGGTGATGGTGGGTATACAAAGGGTAGGAGGCCAGTTGTATTTAAACTTCCATCACTGGTATGGAGCAATGGGGATGAGGGAAATCTCCATTTTCAGGATGTACCTATATTTAATGTGAGTTTCTGGGTATGTGTTTGTGTGTATAGTTTTCTGGCATATAATCATATCAGAAGGTTGGATGTTCAGGTCAGCTAGTGAGAAGTGAGGAGAGCAGAATATAAGCAAGCAAGTGTAGACATTTTCAGATGCTTGGCTAAAGTTCAGTCCTGGTGAAAGTGTAGGTTCACAGGGGATGAGGGTGGCAGTGAAAGACTGGTGTCATATTAATAGTCTTAGATTATTACCATGAAAATGCCCCAATGAAGACCAGCTGTGGTTCTTGATTCACTTATAGTCCTTTTCTCCCAACTTATTTCTTAGTTTTCAAATATGCTTGATTTTGATGATAAGATTTAGGCAACCTCATTTCTGTATTTCTATATTTAAGAAACCTTAATTGAGGGGAAACTACGTTTTTGCACAAATGCATCCACAGAAACTTTCCTTAATTGGTATTAGAGAAATTTACATACTCATTAGTTACTGCTTGTGGAGTTTCATCATAATGTCATAGAACGAATCTGAATCCTTGTGTACCTTTTATAGACATCAAATTATTGCTCCCCAGTAGAAATAAAGGGACTAGGACTCATGTTAAAAACAGAAGAGACAGGTTTTTTTTTTTTTCTTTTTTAAAGAAGGGAACAGTACATTCAAGAATTGTAGTGGGCTGGTGAGTTCAAGAAAAAAATGTGCTCACAAAGTTCTGAGTCTCATGACACTCTATAGGCCAGTGACATAGCATTCATCTTTTCTGAGTTTGTCTCAGGTCTTCTGAGGGCATGGGATGTTCTATTCTATTTCTTGTATGTAGCCCTGATGGGGAAGGGATTCTAGTCTCTCTTCCCACTGGCTTCTTTCATAATGTTAGTCCTTTTAATTGTCTCCGGTAGCTCCCCTCCTACCACAAGAGCAAAGCTAAGTATGGTTGGTGTAATTTTGTTTTTACCAATTTTATTTTATTCTATTCTCTCTACCTTCAAGCCTTATTCTTTCCAACATTTCAACACCAGGAAAGAGAAAGTTAGAGGGCAAAGGAGGTGTGATTAGGGGCAGTGGGTTCCTTGGGGCAAGTTCAATTTTCATAGTTAGGATATCTCCAACTTCTTGTGTCTTTGCTTACAACCACTTGACAAACCACAAGAGCAACCAGGACCAGCTGCCTCTTCTTCTTCAGAACCCTACTCACTTCAAGCCCCAGCCTCAGCCAGAGTCCCAGCCCCATTTGATCCCCATGCCATCCCCAGCACCATCTACACCCTAACCCCTATGCCCTATGCCCTATGTCCTATACTCCACCCCCTCCCCTACCCCCATCCTCCTCCTCACCCCTGGCCTTCTGGGGGTTCTGGCTTTTATACATTTGCCAGAATCCTCAGAATTAAACTATCTGAAGCTGGCAGAATCACACTCCTGCCAGAACACCCAAGAGGCAAATAGTCAACTGCTGTGGATAACCTGAAGCGGCGTCATATCCCATATCTAGGATTAAAACAAAAAATATATTTATATAACATAACTTGGGCTTTTGTTTGGTTTTTCTTTTTTTGTTTCAATAATCCCAAACTCTCACTACAACCTGTAGCACATCTTCTATGTAGGTACTAGAGATCAGCAGACACATAATCCTAAAAAATACTGAGATGAAGATCATATCAAGATCTTTGATTTCAGGACTGAAGCATAACAGAAGGCAATTCTTTCTTCCAAGGTTGTCCTCATTCTTCCTTCCTTTGTGAGGAAAAGTAGTTCCCTTATACCCTTCTCATTATCTGTTTCCCAGGTTGGGATCAAAATCCATTTAAATTTTTGTACTACCCTGTGCATTTGTGAAAACTCATGATATATGTTGGGATCCAGTCTCCAATGAAAATGCAAGCATCACATAGTTACCTGGCAGAGGCGGTAAAGCTCACCCAGAAGCCAGGGAATCTATCAGGCTTCCCAAGCATTAAAGACTGAGTCAGTTTGCAGAGAGGAAATTAGGGAGAGGAAATAAAAAGTGAGAAGGATGTGTTGAAACACAATTGTAAGCAACATGTAGTAACTGTGAATGGTTGAGAAATCACAGTCATTTAATAGACCTGCTGGGCATATGCAAGGAGAGAAGTGTGCTCTTTCCTTTGAATAGAGTTGTTACCTAGGTCTGTCTGCACTGTGGGAGCTGGGGGCTAAGACTGAAGATCAAAATAACGATTTCCAAGCCTGCTTGGGATGAAAAAGAATGCTACCCTTTTTATTGTTAGTTTCATCTCCAAATAGTAATCATAGTACTAACAATAACAAGAAGAAAAATAATTGCACATAAGTATTGCATTATGCAATTCAAGGATGCAGTTCTCTAGGTGTTATTGCATATTAATAGGAAAGGAAGCAGGTCGCTAAACACCAAAAGATTCACAGTAGCTTATCCAAGAGAGGGGATGTGTTGCTTGGTGTGAATTAAACACCCCGGAGGTTACTCACTATCAGTAGGTATCAGTAAGGACTCAGATTTTCTTCTCCTCCTCAGAGTCTCATGTTTCTTTCTTTTCAGTCTAGCAGAAGTGGGAAGCTGCTCCAGATATTTAGAAGGCCTTTTTTTTGTGAGTTCTAATCAGAGCATCCTTTCCTAACATTTTTTTAACAGCCAAAGAAATGCAGTGACTACTATTACCTTTTATCCACCACCCCTTGTGAATTGAAAATGCATTCTTTCCTTATATGGTGTATTCTGATTTCCCCTCACCATATGCCTCCCAGTTCCTCCTCTCCAGCCCCTTCCCTCCTGACCCACCTGGGATTCATCCCATTTGCAGCCACCAAACCCAGACACTATTGCAGATGCCAAGAAATACTTGCCGACAGGAGCCTGATATAACTGTTTCCTGAGAGGCTCTGCCAGAGCATTACAAACACAGAGGTGGATGCTCAAAGACAAGCATTGGACAAAGAACAGGGACTTTAATGGAGGAGTTAGGGAAAGGACTGAGGAGCTAAAGGGATTTGCAACTCCATAGGAAAAGCAACACTATCAACCAACCAGAACCCCCAGAGCTCCCAGGGAGTAAACCACCAACCAAAGAGTACACATGGAGGGACTCATGGCTCCAGATGCATGTGTAGCAGAGGATGGTCTTATCTGGCATCAATAGGAGAGACCCTTGGTCCTTGGAAGGCTCTATGCCACAGTGTAGGGGAATGTCAGGGTGGGGAGGTGGGAGTGGCTGGGTTGGGAGCCACTCTCATAGAAGCAAGGGGAAGGGAGATGGGATGGGGGTTTCTAGGGGTGGAGGAAACTGGGAAAGGGGAAAACATTTGAAATATAAATAAATAAAATATCCAATTAAAAAAAAGATGCTGTCCTGGAGGATCAGTAAGTCATGACTAATGCACATGGATGTCCTGTGCTCATTTATATTGGAAAAAAAATGGTTCTGCTAACGTAGAAGTGTGGATCTCAAGGAACCCTATCCATGGACAAAGAACTACAGTCAACAGATGATCAATGAGAGAAGGGGTGGTTGTGTTTCTTATCGGTGAACCCCATCATTCCTTATCCAACAACAAGTGTTTGGCCCTGAAATTATATTAAAAATAAGCATCACTAAGCAAACTCAGCATGTATATATACAATATATACACATGTATATAATATATATATATATACATATATATGTATTCATTCCCTCATTTTCTTTGATAATACAATATATTAATATACATTATATTATATAATATGACATATATTATATAATATATATTGTATTATCAAAGAAATATATATATATATATATATATATATATATATATATATTATCAAAGAAAATGAGGCAATGAATCTGAGAGGCAGTAGGGAGGGTTCCAGAGGAGTTGGAGTGAGAAAATAAAAGGAAATGATGTAATATTGTTTTAAGTAAATTTTTTTTCTTTTTTTAATTAAAAAGAAAAATATTTGAGGCTTAGTCTAAAAGGATGTAAAATTTAAACCAGAACCAAGGCTTTCAACATCAACATGGGAGCAGGTCAACATGCAACTGTCATAGAGAGCAAAGCTGAAAAACAAGGGGAAGGGGGTTTAGGAAACTTAATGGGAGTCTCAGTACATAGAAATTCATAAATCCTTTAAAAGTTGTATGTTTTATGTGTCATACATTTATTTTGTGTTTTCCAAAGATCTAGTGGAAAGAAGTTTAAAACAACCCTGTGGGAATACTTTAGAACTATTTAAAGGAATTAAGATAAAATTATGATTATACAAAATTTTCCACGATTTGGTAAGCAGCATCTTCCAGTAAGCTCACTGTATGCAGAAAAAATGTGAAGTAGGAAAAGAACAGATGTACAATGCAGCTTACTACTTTCTACCTCATACATTTATTTTTATTAACTTTGGCTACCATAGAAAGAATCAGGTTTCACTGTGAAATGTTCGGGCATATGTAACATTCCTAATACCCAACCACCTTCACCCCACCACTGCCTCTCTTCCCTGCTTGCTATATAGACCTTACACTAATATAGAGATAAAAGGTCTGATCAGAGGAGAAGCAACATATGGTCCATATGTCCTAATAAAGAACAGGAATTAGAATTCAGGTTTACTTATTCTAAAGGAATTTCTAGAGAAGAAACATCCACAGCCATCCACTGATACTGGTTAGTAAGAAAGAGATGAATAAAGAAGTTACATTAAGCATAGGTGGTCACTAATGTCATTTTTATGATTTTCTTTTCCATAAAAAAATGTTAAGAGGATATTATCAGAGTCAGGTGCATAATATGTTGATCAATGTACACTGCTCATGCAGATGTAGTTCAGGCAGAGAAATTAAAAGTCTGTAGTCTGAAGAGACTAAGATTACTAGTTGTCAGCTAGGGATGTGTTTACATTTGTACAGATTAACATATTGTTAGAAAGAAGAAGAAAAGCAAGTGTATTAGGAGCTTTCATATGTAAGATGACCAATTTTTCTCCACATATTGCTTTAAGTGCTATACATTGAGATTTAATGTGAATTCTGAAGAGTAGGGTGTTTGGCAAAAGTCAGGAATACAATTATTTAGAAGGTGAATATGCTGTCTTGCATTGCTCTATATACAACATCATTTTTCTTCCTTTTTTTGTGACTAATGTGAAGAAACATTTCAAATGAGAAAAATAACCTTATTTTTCTACCCTTGACAGTGCTACCATATGGCTCCAGCATTTGATTCCATCCTTCCCACCCTCCTACTATTTACTTATTTTAATCACACTTTATAAATGGTTTAAAGGAACTTTTGGAGGGTTTATTCCTAGCTCAATCTCACTCACAGCTTGGACCCACATCACTCAGTTTCTCCTCTGTGCAAGGGTCTGCCATCTTTAAATGAGAACAATGTTATTGTTCATCCATTTAATGAAATCTTTACAAATAATATAGTTCCTTATATTTTTAAGAGGATTCCTATTATTGGCATTTTTTTTCCTCATCAAGTTCCAGAACCATCTGTGCTTTCCCATTTATGGCCAAGACATTTTTTTTTTTTTCTTCAAATTTCAAATTTGCTTAGAACTGACAAAAACGTAACATCTGGATTTCAATTCAAGAAGGAAGGCTCATTTGAAAGCTTTTTAATGCCCCTGGACCACAATGGGATCAAATTGAAGAACAGTTTTTATGAACTGAGTGCAAATGAATTAGAAACATGTGGATTAAATTTCTCTTAAACCTCAAAGGGAATTTAAATATTAAGGAAAAGTGCTTTGCGAATGGCTTCATGGCTCCTGACAAAGTTAGAACACTTGGGGAAAGAAAGGGAGGGGGGAAGTTGGTGATAACTCTTGCATCCAAAATGTGCTTAGTCTTTTCTTGTCACACAGAAAAGGGGTATTTTGATTTTTGCATAAAAAAGAGAATAGAACTAGGGTTTGCAAGTTGCTAATGTAACAGCACTCACTTTTTTATTATTCTAAAATAAAGATGCTTGTAGGATTGGGTCTTTCCTTTTATAGAGGGTGTTGTTGTTTGGTCTATTTTCTTTAGGAGTAGCTAAAAATACTAGAGGGGGACATGATGGTATTACATGATGCAACCCCCTAGTCATTGCCTGTGTTATATTTTAGATATCAGAGAAAGTGATTAATACATATTGACTCTACATTTTTAATGTACATCTATTGTCAACCTTATTTTTTCTTTGATTTAAAAAGCTTTTATGACAAATGAAACTCTATACCTCCACAGCTCTACACAAAATGATACAGATTTCATGACTAGTAGTATCAAAACATTCACGATTTTGTGTGTGTGTGTGTGTGTGTGTGTGTGTGTGTGTGTTTAATGGAAGCATATAGCAGATATCCAAAAGTGAAGTAGTATTGATTCTTCAACTCAGTATATCTGACTTTGAGGATTCCATGTACATGAAGTAATCCCACTTATCTACATAAGTAAGTCTGCTATGAATGTGGACCCCAAGAGAGTCCCTGCAAACGACAGGCAAGCTCAATAGTCACCAATGCAAGAGCTACCATGTCTCCAATAGTCTGAGCTGGAAACAGCTTACAGTGATCCTTTGCTGGTAACCATAAATGCTAGCGGGGACAAGGAGCAATTCCCCTTTCCATTCTGTTGTTTCCTCTGAGAGCCTTGATCTATGCTTATCCTGAGGGTAACCAATGTCTTGACATGTCTGCACCCTTCCTTATCATCATTGCTAATAACCGACTCCCGCCTGAAGACAGAGCTGCAGGGACAACTTTAAATAGTCTTTTCTGGCACAAAATGATTCCGTGAAGCAGCCCCCACAGTTCAGGAAAATACTCCCAAAGGCGATAGCAATAACTCCAGAAGTGACTTGATATTCAGATAAAATGTTATTAGTGACAAGTTTCCTGCCCACGCCTACTCTATCTTGCATTGTAACACTATACCTTCAGAGACATTGTCCTACTACCACTCTACCTTAGAATTATGCTAAAATGCAGCTTCTTTAATCCAAGTGAAAAAAAATCACACCTATTCTGAGAGTACAAGGAGGGGAGGGGTGGCTAGTTATAGTCGAAGAGAAATGGATGAGGAAACCAATCCCAAACGGGAGGAAGAAGAGCGTGATATCCTCAGAACAGAGTCTTAATTTTATTCACAACAATGGTGATATTGGATATATTTAAATGAAAGACTAAGCAGACTAACCATGTATATTTCCAATGAGAAATGAGACAGTCTTTAAAGTAGACAAAAACCTTCATGCTCACAGTTGGCTAGAACACATTGGATTAAATGTTTACTAAGTGAGTCAATTCAAAAGGTGTATCTCATGACAGGACTCTTTTCAATTCCCCAAGACATCAGGAACAGGCATAGGTCAAGAAAATAGTTTCGCGGGGAAATATGTCAGTACATTGAACAAAGCAAGTGAAAACACACCACTCTTGGGAAGGAAAACTCATTGTCACAATAACTTGCTAGAAGCACACGTTAAAGCATAAATTATTAATGAACAGAATAACATCTCATACTTTATTTCTCTCGGATGTTTCCGTATCTCTACAAAGTGATGGGTGATTTGTTATTTCCCTGCGGATGAAATTAGCCAATTCAAGATAGACTTGAGTCTATAAAGGCAGGTTTATTGGAAAGCCACTCTCAGGCAGGTTCACTGGTCCTAAAGATTGAGGACAGGGATGTCACCATGGAGAGGAAGACAGAGGAGAGCTACAAGAGAAAGAGAAAGTGGGAGTATTGACAGAAAAGAGAGAAGAAAGAAGGGAGAGACCAAAATGTCAGGATTATATAGAAGAGAGCCTCTGGGAGAGGGGAATTCTAGCTCCTAGGCTGGAAAATTCAGGGTGGAGGTCTGGGTATACCAGGTAGGGATTGAGGGATGCTGGAAGAACCTGGAGGCCAAGTTTATTATTTATTTATTTATTTATTTATTTATTTATTTATTTATTTTTTGGTTTTTCGAGTCAGGGTTTCTCTGTGTAGCCCTGGCTGTCCTGGTACTCACTCTGTAGACCAGGCTGGCCTCGAACTCAGAAATCCGCCTGCCTCTGCCTCCCAAGTGCTGGGATTGTGTGCCACCACCCGCCCGGCCCCTATTTTGTTATGCTAAGTGGCCAAGTCTACTTTGTTATGTTAAGTATGCATCGAAGCTGTTTGTCACTGATCCCAACAATGGGTAGCCATTATTTCCTAAGAGGCTGTTGCTTTCTTCAAGGTTCTATATGTCTTCATTTCTCTTTACATTCTTTTTCAACTTAATAACCTAGTAAGTCATGAAGTCTTTTACCGTGGTTTTTAAGCATCATGGAGTCATAGTCTTAGTAAATGTCTGAAGATGTGAACAGTTCCAAAGATGTCACATTGTTTGGAGAGACAAGAAGAAGATTAAAATTGGGAAAATATGAAGAAAAATAACAACACAGAACTAATATTTGTTTATCATAATCTACCTGTGTGCTGGTTAGCACTTTCAACTAACAGGATTTAGAATAAAAACCCCTCAGGAACACCTGTGAGGGATAAATTAGTCTCTAGGTATGCCCGGAAAGAACTGCCTTGATTATGATAGTTTAGGTGAGAAAATTCATCTGTTTTGGATGTCAGGATTCCCTGGACTGGGATCCTGGAATACATATATACAATGCAGTGAGCACAGAGATTAATTGTTCTCTTCTTCTTGACTACAGATGCCTTGTCACCAACTGCTTCAAGATCCTCCTGACTTTTCTATGCCTTGAACTATGAACTGAAGTCAACCTCCCGCCTTTATGTCGCTTCTGTTCGAGCATTTTATTCCAGCAACAGAAAAGTAACTAAGATAGCCTGACAAACGCTGAGAAATCTGATATTCAAGGACTATCCTCTCCTACTCTTCTAACACTATTTCGTAGGAAATGCGAGGAATAGAAAACCTATAGGGACTGAATGACTTGCTTAAGACGCTCTCACTACAGAAGCCGTAAGTCTCAAATGAAGCAAAGGAGTCTAAATTCCAACCACTGGATGTTTTCTTGCTGGCACCTTGTAGCAGGAAAGGTGGAGTCGCCTCTCAGTATATGTCAAGGGCACTCAGCCACAAAAGCACCTCCGACAGGAGGACCATATTGAGAACTACCTGAGAGACCAATGATTGTTTGTACAGACAATCAGGAACTGCTGATTAGAAGAAATGCTTTCTTGGGACCAATGGGGCACTGGTGGAGAGTGTTAAAGGAACATACAATAGTGTTCAGAGAGCTTGCTGCGGCGCTTCTCACAAGCTCCTGGAGTCTGTGTCTTTGATTCTGCACTACTTAACCTCCAACCCCCAAGGACAGGTAGGGTAAGGTGTTCTCCCACGCAGGCAACAGCACCTTTCTTTCTTTCTTTCTTTCTTTCTTTCTTTCTTTCTTTCT
>JADRCC010579400.1:0-26274 GCA_019843855.1 Hylomyscus alleni
TCAGAAATATGCTCTTGGGAATTTTGGAAGGGTACCAAAGGCAATGATAATAAACCTTTTTGATTTAGGGGTCTCTTGTATTCCCTTGACCTAAAACTCCTGGTTAGCTTTCCCAAGCCTCACATTTTTGTTTTGTTTTATTTTTGTTTCTGCTAGATATCCCATGGATCTTGGGGGAACATTACTATTACTTGCAAAGAATTTTATTTAAAAATATGTGTTCACATGTGTGTGTATGTGCTCACAAAACCTATAGTTACCTAATAAATATTTATGTTTATTAGGTCTTATTATATAGGTATATTTATATTAAATATACCTATAGTTACCTAATAGATATTTATTGGTTTACTAGATTTTATCATAGTTATTTGCTCACATTTTGGATTCAATAAAATAGCTATACATGCATGTTAGCATAAATGCTCACAAAAAAAATATGCCTATGGAGTCATGCTAAAGTATCAAGAGTTCTGCTATATCACATATAGATAACAAAAAACTATTGGTGTTTAGGTCTCAAATAAAATAATAATGTTTGCCTATAACAAATATAATTTATTCCATATGCCTTGGATTACCTATAAATTACTTATAAAACCCCATTAAGCATGGAGAGAGAAGAGGCAACAAGGGTTTGTTCTTGTTTTCATTTGTTTGTTTGTTTGTTTGTTTTTTGGAGGGGAAACTTAGAAAGGAGAAATCATATGACATGTAAATAAATAAAATAACTAATAAAAACATTATATATCAAAGCTTTATAAATAGTTGTACATGTTAATAATTTAAGAAATGATGACAATATATAGTCTTGAAATACCCAGTACAGTCAATGTATCTATGAGAAAGGTACATGATGATGGAACATAAAAATGGACTCCAAATAGCTTGCTCTTTTATTTCCTGCTTTAGGTCTGTCAAACAAGGTCTCTAACTGAACTTCAATCCCTGTAAGCCAAAGTAATTCTTCCATCTTCACACTTCCCAGTTCAGTGGTGACAGGAACATATAGCCATACCCAGCATTTTATGTGGATGTTGTGATTTTTATCCAGCAAGACTTCTCTTTAGCCAATAGTCACATTTTCAATTTTAAATGTTAATCTCATTATTATACATATATACGAGAATTTGGTCTGAACATAAGTCTGCTTGGTAAATGCAGAAACCAGAATAGGGTGCCCATCATGAAAATTGAAGTTGTGATTATTTATGAACAGGAGAGTGATTGCTCAGAACTTTATCAGGGTTCTCTAGAAGATCATCCAGTGCTGTTAATTACTAAGTCATATTTTGAAACCACAAAGCATACTTGTTTTAAAAGAAAATTTTGCTCTGAGGTTACTTGAATTCCCTCACAAGATTTTTATGATAGCACCATGGACGTTCAGAGTCTTCTATAAAAAATGTTTTCTGCAAGATGACCTGGAATCAGGGGCAAAAGATATAGAAACATGATCTTGCATATGTGCCTATGAAATGGTAGGGAGTGTATATTTGTATACTGGTGTGTGTCTGTGTGTTTTCTAGGATTTAATCTTAGGATATTTAAATGATGTTACAAATAAAAATCGAATCTGTGTTTCTGTAGATGGCATTACAATGGATAAGCACTTGTTTACTCCTAGCCCTTCATAGGAATCTAATCTAAAAGTGATTTTCATTGTTGGGAGGATTGCTCAGAGGAAAAACTAGTTGTCATATAAGCATGAAAACATAAGGTAAGGTACCCAGCACCCACATGAACAAAGAAACTGCATGATGACATATACCGAAACTCAGTGCTAGAGTAGAGCAAAGAGAGCTGGACCCTCAGAGCTCACTTGCTGTTCAATGTAGGTAATGTGGGATGTAGCATATCCATTGATAGACACTGTCTTCAAATAAGTTGAAAAGTTATAGAAGAAAATATTGGATATTGATCTCAATATCAATGGAAATCCATGGGCATGCATACACACATACTCAGATACACACACACACACACACACACACACACACACTGAAAAAAAACAAGTTATTCAATATCAAAAGAACAATACTGAGATCAGAGATATAATCAATCATCTATTCTGATGTTAATTGTAGATGTCTAAATAAAAAAGGCTAATATTTGACAATTAGACAAAAAAATCAAAGTATGCGAAGGAGATTAAAATGATGTGTCGCTGAAAAAGTCAGTGTATTGCTTGCATACTTTTTCTTTGGAATAGAGATGTGGGAGAACCTTGTAGGTAAGGACTATCTGATTCCTGATTTCCGGGAAAACTGGGAACTTTTTTTCCTATATGAAATACTGTATTGAAATATTTTTAAGGGAGAAGGGAACAGGTTTTGTTTTTGTTTTTTATTTTTTCCCTTTTTGGAGGGGAAACTGGGAAAGGAGATATCATATGACATGTAAATAAAGAAATTATCTAATAAAAAAGAAATATTTTTGTGGAGAATTTAAAAGCAAGCAAACAAACAACAACAACAACAAAGCAAAACAAGACAAATTTCAGAGTTCTTGAGTCTGATCCACACTCTGTGCTTCTCACATTTACATGCACACATGTATAAAATTCTGCCACATTTTTTTTTTCTTTCCGCAGGGGAACAGCTGTAGAGATATTAATTGTGCTTCAGTTATAAATGAATTGCCAAAAGGGACAGAGTGGGCTCTGTATCTCATCAACATGCCCTGTCTGGTATAAATAATGAGACAGGAACTTGGTAAATTGGAAATTTGTGATAAAAACGAAATGTGATGTTATGAAGTCCTGCCAGTTCTTTCTTCTGGATTTATTGATTTTTAAGGCACTCTGCAAAACAGCTAAATCAATGATTATCTGTCACAAAAACGTTGGCTAAAAGGGCTATATTACTGGGGTCAACTATGAATTAGCCCAAAGTGTAAACACAAAAATAATACAAATTTTAAAAAGAAAAAAAATAAAGTCACACATGTAAAGTCACAGCTGTTAGGAAATAGTATATATAGATTTTTATTCCAATGACAGTTCTTAATATAGTTTCTATAAAAATACTGGCAAAAGTACACGTAAAATTAAAACTACTTTTCTAATCATTAAAGTTATTCATATGTAATTATAATCATATATAATTATATTCATATATATAATTCCCACATATAATTTTAATACATACATATTCTTATACATTCATGCATATTCTATTCAATGCTTTTATTTTTAAGTTTCCAGTGTTATAAAATAATTATACAATTTTCCTTTCTCTTTCCACTGTCAAACCCTCCAACTCGTTTTCAAAATAGTGGTTGTATTTTCTTCAAATCTTGTTATCTATCTTTCTGTCTGTCTATATCTATCTATCTATCTATCTATCTATCTATCTATCTATCTATCTATCTATCTATCCATCCATCCATCCATCCATCTATCTATCCATTTATTTATCTGACAGACTGAGAGTCTCTCAGTCTTTAGAGTATTAATTTTACATGCATGTATTGTATGGCACTGGATAAGTAAGTGGTATACTCTTCCTTTGGAAAGAGTTTCTCTGGCTTGCTCTCAGCATTCTTAAATTGCCTGCACTCTAGGATTAAGGCCTCAATAGCTCTTCTGCCCCACCTTAGCATATATATTGTTGCTTTCTGGAATGATACCACTTTTCTGGTTACTTATCTTTACCCCACTCCTCTAGTCCCTTCAGTTTCCTTCTTCTGCCTCTCAAGTCAACAGATTTTTCTATGGTAGGTTTTGTGCACACAGACATACACATACATGTGCACAAATATATAAACCAACCTGCTGAGGTCATTGTTTGTTGATTATGTGTATATGTTTTGAAGGCTAATCACTCTGAATTGGGCAACCAAGAAAGAACTCCTCCTTGGGGGAGGCTAATTCTTTTGCCAAGAATCATTAGTTTCCTGTACTTCTTTGTCTAGGGGATACGACATTGCATAACTTGCTTCCATCCATCTTAATGTATCCCTTTATATTGCCATTCCCTTAGTCTTGTTTATTCAGCCATTGTTACAAAAGACTATTTTATAGTAGAATTACTGGCATTATCATCCTTCAGATCTTTCTATTTCTCTTTCAAGATGTACTTTAGCCATAGATGCTGGAGCTTGTTATGCAGATATATCCTCTGAGGCTGTGCTGCAGATAATCTGTTGATCTATGCATTATGTCCAGTTGTGTTTTCTGTGATGTTCTGTATTTACTGTAAAGAGAGACTTCTAGTTATGTATTGGCCATAGATTTTTTTCCCTAAGGTTCATGATCTTGCTAGCATCAGTAACTAGCCTCACTAGTTGGTTTTCTGTACCAGAAATGATTTCCTTATTGTGAAATGAGCCTTAGATCCAATTAGAAAGATGTTGCTTACTACCTACATGTGAGTGCTACATGTTTCACTTTTTTTGGATACCTTGCCATGTTATTATTGTCATAATTTATAGATGTTACAGCTGGATAAAAATATTAACAACTCCCCTCTTTTGGCAGCTTATAAAATATAGAGCTAGATCATAAGAATGAGGCTTTCAGATCAGTTAATTTTCAGTGTTAGTTTTTTAAAAATATATTCTTGAATAATTTGAGTTTTCAAGAATTATTTATTTTTGTAATATGTGGAGGTGGACACATGTGCCACAGTGGACAGCTGGTGCAAACATGTCTATTCTTACAGTATTACATGGTTTGGGGGTCAAATTTATCCACTGAATCAGCTCACAGGCCATCTCTTCCATACTTTAAAAGTGCCAAAGTTTTGCTCTCATTTTTTTTCGTAAAGATTCTATCAAATAACTATAGGTTAATATTTCCATGTCCAAAACATTTTGGATCAAAACATATATAATAAATCACTTATGTATAATATATAATATACACATATATATGATAGATAATTTATAATATATACATATATATAAAACATGAAAATAGGTTTTAGACTGTTTTGTGTATCTTTATTATAATTATAGTTTATCACATGAGGTCAGCTGTAAAATTTCTGTTCTCAAAATTCTCAGTGTTCAGAGTTTTGGAGTATTTTTTCAATTCAAATCTTTGTGTTTGAAATGTTCATTCTGTACCACTTAACATGGTGTCACAATTATAATCAAAAACATGTAAGAGTGGTAAATGAAAATGTGGGTGGCAGATATGTTTGTGAACATTAGCGGGTTATCCGCTGAACAAAGCTCTAACTTTAAATTTTGATTTAAACAAGACCAAATGCTTCAATTGCTGCTAAATATATCCTTAGTGTAACTTTATAGCAACACCACCCCCAGATGTTTCATTTATAAATTCAGTATTCAGAAATCATATATCCTACCTTTAAAGTTGGGGCACACATAACATTACTTCATGAGGAAGGTTTTATTTACAAACTGCTCAACTGACCTCCAGTTTTCCTTGGTAGTGTTCTTGACACAAAACCTGGTCCTTAATCATAGAAAGATTTCAGGGTTCCATTTTAAGAAGTTCTTGCTTCTCTGCTTGTAGGTTGTGTGTTCCCCACAGATGAGGAAAGATTACTTGGCACCACTGATGTGACCAAGAATAATTGGTAGCTTTTACAACTGTTGAAGATTTATAGATTGGAAAGGTACTGAGGAATGGAGATTATAATAAAGAAGGAAAAGCATAGGAAGGACACAATGAAGAAATGAAATGTGCATTCTGCTTTCTTGCTAATGTTTTATTAGTCTATCAAAGACCTACATTAGAATCATCAGTATATCTTCAGGGCTAAAATCACAACACATAGCCCCAGTCTGTTTCTCTCCTACAGTCCACTTTCTCTCTCTTCCTCCTCCTTCTATCTTCCCAATTACAAAAACAAATTCTCAAAATGTTAGGAGTACCTTGCCTAATGCTTTGTATGTGTGTGTGCCACTCTCTGTGACCCATTGGAAAGCCTTTCACATACTCTTTTGTTCTTGCCAAGATTTTAATTAGGGCAGACAGAATTTCTAGTGCAGTTTTTCAGAATCTCTCAAAGCATTCAAATATCAAGATCTCCCTGTATTCTTATAGCATATTCTGTTCTTATTCTCTGACTTTCTTGTTCAATATGACAACATTGTATCCCTTTGTATGTCCTTGTAAAAGACCCTTTCTATTCATAATCTCTTTAAGACAATATATGGGAAAGAAAACAGAAACTATTGTAGCCCAGTGTATGTTGGAAGACATATAGATATACATATATACATGCATATCTTCATAAATTTAGAGAGATGACTGAGTGCCTTACATGTTGACGTGTTTTAGTTCTAATGTTAGCATACTGTGTTAATTTCATAAATTTCAGATACACAGTGACTTGATATTTGAGAAATACTGTTTGAAACTGCCCTTGCCTGAAGATTTTTCCCCAGATTTTAGAATTGATATAAATTTATGAAATTTCAGACCAATAAACATATTTCAGTCGTATGCCATGTCATTAGCTAGGTTTCTATTACTGTGATAAAACACTGTGATCAGTAGCAACTGGGAGGAAAGGGTTTATTTCATCTTACATCTCTTTAGTCATACTCAATCAGTGATGGAAGTCAGAGCTAGAACTGAAGGCAGGAACCTGCAGGCTGGAATTGAAGATTCTGGAGTGATACTTACTTCCTTTCTGAGCCTGCTTCATGTGTACAATCCAAGTCCATGTGACCAGGGATGGCACCCTGCTCTGCAAATCATTAATCATTAAGATGCCAACATAGACTTATGAATAGTCAATCTAATGAAATGATTTTTTCAGCTGAGATTCCACTTCCCATGAAACTCTAGTTTATGTCAAGTTGACAAAAACCAACCAGGGTACTAACATAGAGAATTCCTAACATAAACAAAATTCTCACAACAGGAAAAGGCTATCCCTGAATCAGCTGTCCACCATTCATAACATCATTGGCCATCACTACTGCCCTTGACTAGTAGATTATTTTGTTGATGTATATTTTAGAAGATTCTCTTAGTCTTGTTTTCAACCAACTTCATGCTTATTCTTCATAAGATATTGGGTTTGTTGCTACTCTATTTAACCCATGATAATCTTGTCTTTGAATCACAATTTCATACTTGAGCACTTATGAATTTTCTTTTTGGATGTAATTAAACCTATTGATGCAGGATTGTGAAGCCAGTGTGTCATGATTACCCATTTCTCTACTTTAGTACACTTCTAGTCATTACAGAAAATTTCTCAATAATAAACACCCTTTCCTCAGCCCCACTTCCTCATCCCTAAGTTTTCTCTCTATTATCTCTCACATGGGAGCTACCCATGAACTTAAGTGAGAGTTTGAGATCACACTAGCTTTGGTTTTCACAAATATGTGAACCCAACTTGAAAATACATCCTGCCTAACCCTCATAAGAATAAGAATAGAAAAAATGTTTACCATTGTTAACTTGTAAGAGTAAAATAACACTAACACAAAGCAAGGGTATCAGCTCATAATGCCAAGCATCATATCACCATATAAACTTGTCAATAAATGACTTATGTATTACATCTTATTCATATTCACTAAAGAGATATTTACGTTCAAGATACACTTTCAGATGATAGAGGAAACACAGAAACTACCAAGTTATTTTCGCTGAACTCAAAGATTTAAAATCAGAAACATTGTAATTTATACATTGTGTTTTAAAGAGCTGGCTTGCAGGCACCTATGTTTGGTCTGAACTCAGATCTTATACATCCATAGGTGCACTGAGACTATCATACCCAATTGTAAAATGTTTGTTTCAAAGATAATAAAAGTTAATAATTGGGCATTTATTTGTCAGGCATTCTACATTGCAAATGTAACTAGGACAACATAGAGCCGTATTTGAAGCATGGACTAAATGATAAGCTTATGTTTTTCAGAAATGTGTAATTTTGGAGGTGAGAATTACAGGGAGAATCTGAAAGAATAAAGAAGAATGATGTAATTTAAAAAAGAGTTTAAAGATTCTTTCTTCTCATTTTTTTAAAATAGATTCTTCTTTCGTACAATAGATCCCAAATACAATTTCTCACCGTTCCTCTGCCCCTTGCAACTTCTTTTTACATCTCTTATTCTCCATATTCACTTACCTTCCATTTCTTTATCAAAGAGCAGACCTCCAGAAGAGGACAGCCCAACAAGACAAAACAACATAAAATAAGAGGAGATAGAAGCTTATGGCATATAAAAGAAAAGTTTCCTTGCCCAAAAATGTCCACATAAAGTAAAAATTATCTGAAAGACAGTCAAAAAAAAAAAGGCATTGCGAGACATCAGTGGAGGGGACATCTCAGCATAGGAATCAGACATGTCTTCAAAAGGTTGGGGTTTTCTGTTGAAGAGTGATAGGGCTAGATTTCCCAGACAGATTGTTTAGGTAAAGAAAACTAACTCAAAAGATTAAGGTTCTGATATTTTTATTTTTTGAATGCCTATTTTTTTTTCTAATTTCCCCCCCAAAAAGCTCCAAAATGGTTCACTTAACTCAGGAGAGTGTCCCTAGTTTGCAACTCCTATGAACTCGGAGACAAGATAATGCTTTCCTTTCAATATAAAATTTACCTAATGTTATGATCAAGACCTCCCCATATTAGAACCATTCATTTACATGTTTCCTCTTGTTTAGCCTCCTAGACTCTTCAATATATGCTTCACATACAATATTCTGCCATGGCATTTGGTAGCTATTGCTTAAAACATTCATGCTCCAACTACTTGCCCTCTAGAAAAAGCAAGAGTTTTCTCCTCGTGATAGTTCCTAAGCTAATGAAATAAAGGCTGGATACATGGCAGGATATCAATAAATAGATAGTGAAGATTCTAAGTAGGGGATAAACTCACTTGCCAACTTGCTGGCTATATTGTGGACAGCAGTATGCACAGGATAACACGCTCTCTCTCTTAGTAAACATTATTTTTTTTAAAAAAAGTCCCTCTGAAGCCAAAAGTGTCCTCATGACATCAAAGAAATACTGCTTTGTTTGGATCTTTCATCCTACTTGTTCCACTGGCTCAGTGACTTTTCACTTAGGCAGATCTGAAATTTGACAGGATTTTGTCTTTCCCTTCACAAAAGAGAGCTTGACAGTGCACTGTCATCATTTCTACGAGTCCTGGCTTCTCACTAGAGAAGGGAGTTTATTCCTAAAGAACAGAAATAAACAGCCACTAGGATAGGTGTGTTTTATCTTCATGCATAGTAGCCTTAGCTTACATTTTACCAAACAGAAAGTGTCATGTTGCAGAGAACACAAGATCATGGCACGATGAATATCCTTGTACCTGGCCATAGTCTATATGTTCCTTTTATGGAGGTCCACAGTAAGACAATCAAGAACATAGTGTCATTTCTCTTAGGATTTTTTTTTTATACATTAGTTAGTTGTGTGTGTTTGACATCAAGGATGCTGTCTGTGTTGCTATGTGTCACACTGCACGTGTGGCTATAACAGGACAACTTGTGAAAGTCATTTGTCTTCCTCTATCATGTGGATCCCAGCATTAAAATCAGGATATTGTGCTTGGAAGCAGGTGCCTTTCTCTGCTGTGCCAGAACTCATGTCTCAGTCTCATATTCGATATTAGAAAACTGAGTCAAGGATATTAAAAAGAAATTCTTTTTTGATGCGTGTATCAATTTAGAGGTAGAATAGGCTCTATCTGGTATATATGTCTGTGTATGAGCTCATGTGTGTGACTATGTGTACTTACATGTGTGTTTGTGTGTTTCACATATGTATGCACAGTTGTGGAAGACAGAAGCCATGTTCATTGAATTCCCTCATTGATTTCCGCTGTATTTTTTGAGATATAATCTCTCACTTAACTTCTAGCTAAAGAATTTTGTGATCTTAGTGTGTCAGCAACCCCCTGGAGTCTGCTTGAATCGACCTGCTCAACACTTGAGGAATAAGCATGTGGCATTGTGTCCAGAATTTTATGTGGATGCTGGGGATCTGTCTTCATGCTTATAAAACCAGTGTTATTCTGAGTAACATTCATTCTTTTAAATAAGTATATAATCTAAGTTTATAGCTTTCTACAATGAAAAAAATACCATCTGCATGCATTGTTACTCTAATCAGCAAACATAGTTTTACTAGAAATTCCAGCTCTCCTATCCTCACCTGGACCATAACATCCTGTTCAATGTCTCACATCTTGTATATGCTATGCAAAAATCTACTCCATGAATGGAAACAAATTAATGAGTTCATATAATAAAAGAGAAATAATTAAACCTTCCTTCCCTTTACTATTCCATCTAAATGGTACATCTCAATACCACAAGTAACATAATTTTTCAAGGTCAGGACAGATATACCTCACAGTGTAAAGCATATATAATGTTGGCTTAGTTTGCTAGTATTTATAGGGTACTATTTCTTGGGAAACTGATTAGGAGAAAACTCTATTGCTAGATATAAGCTGCATATGGAATAAAAATACACTTTTTCTTGTTTTTGTACTGTTGGGGAACTCATCCGAATTCAGAAAGAGTTTATTTATGCACATGTTACTGTAAACCAGGCAGCTTATTAGTTTTCACGACCAGGCCTCCAGTTGCCCTCATTATCTGTTTGCAAATGTACTGCCTAGGCCACCAGGATAGCAAGCATTGTCTGCAAGAGTTGCAGAAGGTAGTTTCTCCCTATGCATAGTAAACATGGGTGAGATTTTTACAATAACACGTTTCTCCATGATCCTTTCCAGTGCTCTCACTCAATGCACATTACAGATACATTCCTGAGTGATGTATGAGTGAGCAAGACTTCTCCATATACTCAACTACATTTTCTAAGGCATTTTAATCATGTATGGACGTTTCCGGCTCATTTTAAACACGATGGTAAATGGCTCAGCTATTTCCTTGTTACATTACTGCTTATGTCTATCTATGTGTTCCAGTAAAAAAAAAAAAAATGTTGAAGCTGAATTTATTTCCTTAGTTAATGTCTCAAATCTTGGAGCCAGAAAGAATGGAATGGCATAATGCATTTTGCCATTTTATCCTGTCCCTCGTTTTATTCCAGTTAAGAAACTTACCTACTTGTATACTAAAGTCATTTTGGAACACATGAAAGTTGACAGACCTTTTCCACTGTAGACTAAGAGGTAGCAATGAATATTACAAAAGAGAGGGGGGCTAACCCTTGGGATTCTGATTTTGTGTGTGTTGGAATAAATTAGTCCAAATTAGAGCTCAGCACCCATGTCACCAGGGTTTGACTGATGGTAAGATTTGATTATCAAGTAAAAAAAAAAGACTAATTTGCTATTCCTCAAGCCTGAAGTTGAATGTTCATGTGGTTTGGCTCTTTACCTTCAGAACTCAGCTGTCAAAGAGATCTGTATATATAGGGTTAATCTATAAAAATGCATGTTGTTTTCCACGTCCATGTATAATCTTCCTTAACCTGCGAAGACCCCTAGGCCCCAAGGCAGCCTTGGAGATTTGGATATTTGGCAAGTCTACTACAACGAGGTAGCACAACTGAAAGATGCCAGTAGGACTTAGGGCATGTATATCACTGGGAGCACTTGCTTGGTGTCTGTCTGGAGAAATAATTGTCGATGACTATGGTATTAGAGAAACGGAATAGTGATATGAGTTGGCTGTTTGGATTTTTCAGTTTTTACCTTAGTTACACAAGGGCTTTGTTATTCTGTAAGTAAAAAAAATAATAAAAAAAAGTAATCAAATAGAACAACACAAAACCCATATAAATATTTGCCAATCAAGTCCTTGACTGCCTTAAAGAGATGTTTGACAAGACTACAAAGTAATGGACTGAATATGACATGTTGAAAACATCCAGAACATCACGCTTCAGCATGTAATAACTGCTACTTTAAATGCCAAGAAGTTACGCAGGTCATGTGAAATTATGGCATTTCTGCTCCACAACAAACAAGTTATGTTGTCATGGAGACCCCTGTGCCCGTGTATCTATGGTGTTGCAGGGTACTTTGGAGAAATTAATAAGAAGGATGAGAAAAGTTGAGCCAAGGGTTTATTTTTATTAGACTAATGAGAAGAATCCCATCACTGCTATGACCTGCTAGGCTTGTGATCTTTGCACTGTTTGGGAATGTTTACGTAAGGCTTTTTCAGATGATGTGTCTGAGCCTTCTGTCTGTGGATTGTTCCTACTGAACTTGGAACAGGGAGCTAGAAATTAAAATGAAAAGCTCGAAGAAGATAGGGGGAGGCCAGCGGTGCACGCCTCTTTGGGTTTCAGCTATTGCAATGGTTCTGCTTCTTTATCTTTCCACTGGCTATAGCAATGCTTATTCGCTAAGAATGTATTGCAAATGACTCCTTGCAAATGGGGTCTGTGTTCATCTCATCATAATAGCCTTAGCTTTTTCAGTGTGTGCATTTTCACGCTGCACCAAACCTTTGTTTTCTTGCTCAGGGTGTCTGCACCAGCATTTTTCTTTCTGAATAATGTGCAGAATTGGTGTGCTGACTTGCTCATAAAAAAAAAAAAAAAAAAAAAAAGTATAGCCAAGCTAGCAGAGCTATGCTACCTGAAACCCAACATCTTATTTTCCCAAAGGCTTTTCATCTTAGTTTGTCAGCAAACCAAAGTCTCTAACCTGACAGAGTAACATCTCTGATGGTTAATTTTGCTTGTAGTGTTTGCTGTCATGATTGGAAGAAAATACGTAAGTTCTGAAGCTAATAGGAGGAAAGTTTCAAGTGGGAAAAGATGTGGACGATACTGTAGGCTCTTGATTAATTAAAATCCACACAACATACTGCCACCTTTCATTTAACTAAGAATCTAAATGCAGAGAAATGGGTTTGTTAAAAACAGAAATCACCTTGGACTGGTATGTTCACACTTGACTTGATACTAGAAGCCTGGATTGCAGTGATGGGGATCATTTTTGTTGACAGCAGCTGGAGAGACAACAGCTATATTATTATAATTAGGATCAGCATCCAGTTGGATTATAATAGGGGCTTTCTTGGAGAAATGGCACAGTGTCAAATTTATAGTCACTAGCTAAATGAGTCTCTTGTATCCTTGACAAAAGGACAAAAAACTGTTCCAAATGAAAACACAAACAGAGAATCCTGGTTGTTGTATTTCCCGGGTATTACTCAGGGTCCTATTTATCACACAGCAACACTTGCTGCTTTGAAGAAACATTATCCTGCAAAGTTTACACTTTTCAATTTGCCTCCGTGCTCTGCATTCTGCATGCATTTCCATAGAGAAGGCTACACAGCAGCTTGACTTGAAATCTTTTCTGCTGCAAGACTAACTTCGAAGCATCCGTTTTCCTTCTTCTGGGTAATCACTTGACAAATGCATCCACAAAATCCTCCCCACACTTCCATGGCAGTGTACAGGTGCATCCACAGTATTGAATCACTATGCAGAAATAACATCCCTGACAGATTAGACTTTCCAAGTCTCTAAGATCCATGGATTTGGATTTCTGGAAGGCAGGCACCAGGGAGACATATCTGGGATGAGTACATGGGCAAAAGCTTGTCTTACCATTGTTGTAGTTCCCAAACCAGTAGAGCATCTTCACATTAATGTGGAATAAGAGTGAATCTTGAGAGTGCATTCTATTCAAGCAGCATCAGAAAACTTGTATTGGCAAGTTGCCTGATGCCTGGCTTTATGCTCACTACATTAAACACTTTTCACTTTCTGACCCAAGAGCAATTTATCCTGAAGCAGAAACTGATCTGAAATAGATTAGACAGAGGCCATGTGCTGATGAATGTGAGGTTACATGCCAATGTATTTTTTTTGTCAACTTTAATAATGAAATCACTTCCTTCATATGAATATATATATATATATATATATATATATATATATATATATATTAGTTTCATTATGGCTGACATAGACTCCTGTATCAATTGTGTAATTATCAGCTTAGAATTATCAATATACCTACTTACTTATTATATCTTTAATATTGTAAAACAATTTGTTTTCAGTTTTACATATGTACATTTAAGCGAGGAAAGAAAGCTTCTAGATATATTATAAATAAAAATTTCCTATTGTTTACATGGATTATTATGACTTATCTAAACATGTCTTCAGTGTAACAATTGTTACCAACTTTGTAATACGGACAAAAAAGCCAAGGGTTAGAATGTTCAAATATTTAGCAAAATGTGCAGAATGCGAAAAGAATCAGAGATAGACAATAAAACTTGTATTCTGATTTGAGTCTTTGTGACTTTCCCTACAACATTGTACGTTTTCAGCAGTGTTGTACTTTTTAGGTCTGCCAAGTAAAAATGATTGTCTTGGCCTATGAATAGCTGAATCATGCAGCTGCTAAGTCTTTCCTTCATGCACCAGTACTGTGATGGGAAGCCTCTCACAATAAAATGATATAACATGACAATAGACAGGGAAGCTGAAGTCATGGAGACTAGTTTGGGAGAAAAACAAAAACAAAAACAAACTGCCAAGGACAGTCTCACCTTCTTACTTGTCAGAAATAATCTACATGGTTTGTTTCCCTAAATGAACAGTATTAAATATGTTTCATTTTAGAAACAATTATGAACAAGAGTCTTGTTCTTCGAAGTAGTCATAACAGAAATTAATGTGCTGAAACAAAATAAGCAAAGTTCAGTTGTGAAAAGTCTATCTTAACATATACTTTGAATCATGACATCACATAAGAATTGCCTGAGAAGAATTAACAACATACTCAATTACTGTCAGTGTCCTATCATTATGGGTAGGACTTCAGGGATCATTTTTGGAAGGTAGTAAACTACCACAGAGGCATGGCTATTACCCCAGGCTTAGTATGTTATAATTTTTGGGTTATCTACAAAAAATTATTTGCTTAACCCTCTGAACTATACTAGTTATATAATCTATATGATATCTTATATGTAATACATTATATAATATATAATGATATATAAAACATATATCTATAGATGGATATATGCACACTTAAAATGTATATATTTATATTTTATATGTATATATGCATATATTATATATACTTAATCTGAGACAGTATCAAGTTAGATGGCTTGCCTGAAAACATGTGCATGTGTTTAAGAACAAGTTAGCCCATTTTGTATGCAAAAACTTCCATAGTACTGCTTAACTCAACCACATAGATCTTCAGAAAATATTTGGGTATTTTTTTTGTCTACAAAGACATTCCTTAATTTGAATCAATGCAGAATATGATTTCAATGTTGAAAGAAGATCTTTGACTGATTCATCTGTCTCCTCATATTTTAGTAGTGACTGGGCTCACTTTCACACGATCATAGTGACCATTAAACATGAATAACTTTTTGTGTTAGTGTATTACTTCACACTGGGGAAAAAAAATCACTTGTTATAAAAGAATAGATACTAGACACAAAAGCAAGGGAAAATTCTCCAGTGTTTTTCAGTGCAGAATTTTACTCTAATATTCATTCTGATTTCTGTCAATCCTTTAAATTATTCTTGGAGTATTTTTTTCTCTGTTCATTTTATTTCTTTAATTTATGGATTAATCTTATACACTATAAAATATTTGGTATATATCTTCCTTAAAAATGTTTGCATTCTTACAAAATACTATAGAGTGGTGCTTTACAAAAACAATTATAATTCAATTTTCTGATACTTGGAGATAATATTAGAGCATGTTGTCTCTAATGGCATTAAGAATGTGATGTCCCCACAGGAAGGTGGGTGAAGATGGAAGAGCCAAAATGACCAAGATCTCCCATAAGCCATTTCATATGAGAAGTAAATGAAACTAGCTAGAAAGGAGCCTGATGGCCTAACCACTGTGCCTAGCTACACTTCGAAACCCTGTCTTATAACAAACAAACATGCAGGTTACTTGATACTGTCATTTTCACTATTAACAACTGAAGATGAAACACATCCAAACCGTGATTACCATGTACTCACTGAATCATCAGATTATCATCTTAGCATACAGACACAAATAAGGAAATTGATAGGTGTGTCTACTTTATGTCATCCTGTCCCAGTGGTCTTAACAGGACTGGTTCTGTAACCTCCTAACTGGTCTGTTCTTCTAATCAGTCTCCTTGACTCCAAGTTATTCTGGCAGCACTGAGAGCAGAAGTGGTCACATTAGGAATTGATCTAGACCTGAAAAGTCAATTAGTTAGACATGGTGCATATAATACACACATTCTTTCCTTCAAATACTTCCTATAATTTGACCCTAACTTGCAACTCTAGCCTTGTATTAGATATCAGACTTTTCAAATCATCTCTTCTAAAATTATTTAGGCACTCTAGCTCACTACCATCCCCTCATGTAAAACACTTTTTCTCCAGTTGTTCCCAAGTTAAACTGTGTTTGAATAATTGTCATTATTGGTGTTCTATGTGTTCAACTTCCCCCAGCAACATAGATACACCAAATTTGAAAAGTGAGTCTTGTTACATACAAATACACACACACACACACACACAAACGGGTCTCTCTCTGCAGCGGGCAGGGTTGGGGGGCTGTGGGAGGCTGTAGCTATGACAGGAGCCAGGAGTCCAAGGGGCTTGGCCAAATACCTGCCGTCCATCCCTTGCAGGCAAAAGTCACCTGCCAGGTAAGGTCTCCAGGGTTCAAAGCCTGTTCTTAACCGGGGACCAGGCTCTGTGTGCAAAGCTCACTGTCCTCCAATACCCCCACCCCCACCAAAATGTACTGTTCCCAATTTACAGTGGAGTGCTTTATATAAGTGACATTCAAGACATGTTGTTGTTCTGTAGTCTTTAAAACTGATGAAACATCATTGTGAGGATAAATTTCTATTATACAACTATCAACTGCTCGACAAATGTCATTACATTTTTTTTTTCTGAACAGTGACTGCAATTGAAAGCATCTCAAAAACATTTTGATTGATAAGATCTTTCAAGGACTCAATCCTATTTCAATCACAGTGAAAATAGACTCCTCAGATGCACAGTGTATCTACAGGATTATAACCCTTTTCCACTATATGCTTGGAGTGTTAGCAATTGACTATGTAAGGCTGATAACCCCTGACACCAGTTTGTAGTTGCCATTAGCTAAACCCAGCAGCCTCACCAAAGGCCAAAGTTCCATTCTCTGGGGCCATCTCATCTCCCCCTTCTTTAGACTTGCAGAATGAATATCTAGCCCCATCTATCAATGAGCACTCCAGCTCTCAAACCCAGCTTTATACCCTCATGTGATCTACTGCAGCCATTGCCATGGTTTCATGACCACTTGTATACTCCTACTTTGTCTTGTTTCCATCACTTACCTTCAGAGGTTAATGAAGGACATGCTGCAGTAAAAATAATGCAAGTATTTTTTATTAACATATTTTTTTCTGTGAATGATCTGTGATCTTAGCATTTCCAATAAATCATCGGGTAAATTCTAATATATGCTTTCATTTAACCACTTAATTAATAAACATGTTAAGTAACTACTCTGTGAATGACTATTAATAGAGGAAGAAAAATAATGTTGGGCCTGCCCTCATATATATATGATTCCAATCACATCAGACTCCCCTTGGCCCCAAAGTTACAAAAGTCATAAAGCTATCCCACAATCTTCTATGTCTTTACTTGTGTTTGAATTCTTTTCTGGGATTTCTTCTATGCACATGTCTATGCCAAACTTGACATTTCATTAGTATTTAGTTTCAGTGTAATCTGTCTTGAAACCTGTCCATGACCATTCTGTTTGTGCTAGACCAAAAGAGGGGCACATGCTTGCTGCTCCTGTAATCATGTCAGTTGCTGAGCTAGTTTATCTGTTCCCTACACAAAACTCTCTTCTTCTTTAGTACAGGGATTTTTCATTAGCATATATCCTGCCATTCAGAAAAGCTCCACGTGTGCAGATGTTATAAAACACAGAAGATTAATGTGAGAAGAGGTTTCGTTCTGTTATCCATGTGTCTAATTACCTGAGCTAGCTGATTAATTGGTGGTTCCTATCTTATTTTATATTCTGAGAAATTAAGTGTGATAGACTAAAATATTCCTTTGATATTTATGTGCTGGATTTTACAGCAGACAACTTTTCAAGATACACTCAGTTGTACTTCAGCAAAACTCAAGTGCTACATGTTGTATTATATTATTAACCTTTTGTTTCGTATCTCTTTGATATGTTTCCTTTGCACATTCCTTAAGCTCGCATAAGTCTAATAGATATCCTTCTGATGAAAACTACAAAGGCATCTTAAATAATAGAGACAAAAAATGCTATCTTAATTCACTATTTCAGCCTGGCAGTACTGTTTCTTATAAAATATTTGCTGTTGGAGTTCTAACAAAGCAGCTTGCCTCCACATTTTGGGAGTTCTTTAGTTCCTATGGGATCATGTGTGGTACCTGACAACATTTAGCACCTGGGAAAGAATAACAAGCCTTTCCTTACTGTTTTCACTCACTCATTCTCTCTCTCTCTTTTTAAATTAGGTACGTCTGTCACTAATGTAACAGCCACTGATGCTGACGACCCAGTTTATGGAAACAGTGCCAAGTTGGTTTACAGTATCTTGGAGGGACAGCCGTATTTTTCCATTGAGCCTGAAACAGGTTTGTGGCTTAAATTTTAAATTCTATTCAACATGTTTTGCTTCAGGGAAACACTTATTAGGAACTGGTTTATGAAATGTTCAGGCTAAATATTCCACATACTCAACCAATAATGTTTGCCTACACACTGTGAGGTACATGGCTAGCCTGAAATTATTGATGCTGATTAAAATGAATTATAAAACCAGGGTTGGCTATCTCCCTTTAAACAGATGGTCCAATATCATTTTTCATCCTGGCATAAAGGAAGAAAAAGGGCTTACCTCAGGTGAGTTCAATATCATACTTAAGTACAGATTCAGTAGTTTATTAGCTTTGTGTTGAGTGACAAGTCACTTTCTAGATTTCAATTTGTCAATCTATGAAGTGAGTATAAACATTGTCTTTGTGTTATTAGTGACACAAGGACCATTTAATGCACTGCAATGTCCCTATCATTATATCTACCACTGGATTCCTTTATGATATCTCAGCATTTGATCTTTTATAAAGATACTTTTTGGATCAGGTCAAACTCAACTAATATTATCAGGTATAATTGGACACATATAAAATCCTTTTCTCAGAAAACAAAGAAACAAATAAAGACACACATAGACATTGATTTTTCTTTAAAGAAAAAAGACAATATAGAAAAGATCCTCATTGAACAATACGTTTTCTAAATGAAGACATTCATTCTTAAATGCTTTAATGGAGCCTAAGATTAAATTTATTCTGACAGGCTGTATTAAGTCATGGGGTTTTATTATAGCACACATAACATTATTATATTTTATTGATGTCAATGTTGTTATTAAGAGCAGTTGTTGATGAAAAATACCTTTTACTGCATGCATCTTTCCTTTCTACCCTGTGGTTTCTGTCTTCACTTTACCATTCAGAATCATTCAGCCTACCTGTGTTATATTTTCTTTGGTTCATTAATTTTTACCACTATTGAGAAAATTCTATGAGTTGTCACTATGCCAGTCATTAGTCAAATTAAAAACTAAATTTTTCATTGTATTTTTGAAAATAAATTCAAAGAGCAAAATATGCATTTAAAAGAAGTACACTTATACATAAATAGGTCACAGCAACAGTAGTAAACATAAATTTCGAAATAGGAAAGCACATGTAAAGTGCAATAAATTAGGATGCTACGGTTAGATAATTTTATTCAGGGAAGAAGGAGGTATTTCATAAAGTTTATTTTGTTTGAACCTTTATATAATCAGGGATACAGTAGAATACTATGCCATTTAAAGAGAAAAGGGAATCTAGACATTCCTTATAACCCTACAACCCTGTCAGAAGTCTGGTGGTAGAGTTGGGAGAAGCTAAGACTCACACATATGTCTCCATTTTCATAACCACTATTCAAATGTTAGATTTCTTCTTTCTTACATCTTTCACTCTATCTGCTTTTTCCTTTTATACTCCCTCCTTCCTTCCTTCCTTCCTTCTTTCTTTCCTTCTTTCCTTCCTTCCTTCCTACCTTCCTTCCTTCCTTTCTTCCTTCCTTCCTTCCTACCTTCCTTCCTTTCTTTCTTCCTTCCTTCCTTCCTTCCTTCCTTCCTTCCTTCCTTTACTCCTTCTCTTTTTTCCTTCCTTCCTTTTCTTGTTTTACATGGTCTCACATAGCCCAGGCTGATTGATGAGACCTTAAGTTTAGATGCTGGCCTTGAATTTCCAATCTTCTTGCCCTCAAATCACAAGAATTAGAATTATAGGGGTGAACCATTACTATACCTGGATGCATTGAAGTTCACTTGTGATAGGGGATAGTTTTGTTAAAAGGGCTTCTATAGGAAAGAATTATCTTGGTTGTAAAATTAAGTTGAATAATGTTGTGTGTTGGTTTTAGCTCTTGTAAAATTGGGCATTTTTGTACATAATTTCCGGTATAATGAAGATATGAAGGCAAGATTTCCCATTGAGCATTCACTATATACACCTACTGAATTAAAGTATGGGGAGGTAAAATATATATGTATATATATATGTGTGTGTGTGTGTGTGTGTGTGTGTGTGTATGTATGTATACATACATACACACATATATATACATATATATGCATATATAATATTATATATAATATATGTTATATATAATATATGTTATGTTATATGTTATATACATGTATTATATATAATATATATATATATATATATATATATATATATAGGCTAGTCTCAGCTTGCAATTGTCTCATGATCTATTTCAGAAGAGAGATATATTTGAAAACATAAATATAATAAGCATGATGATATCTTTTAAATACTTTATATCTGAAGAATAAACTGTCATGGGATATAGATAATTAAAATACTTACTATGGTATAAGTTTTATGGATAGATAGATAGATAGATAGATAGATAGATAGATAGATAGACAGATAGATTTAGATATATATGCTGTTTGCCTAATTAAATTTGTTCAACTACAATAATTGTTTATAGTTTGACTAATATAAAATTGTCTGATATGTGTTTTTCATAAGGTAATTCTAGTCTTACTTTGGCCAATTCTTTGCAGAAAAATGATACTCAAGCAATTCACACAGTTGTTGTTAAATAAATATTGAGTAGATGAGAACAACTTTTTTTTTCCTTTTTGGTTTTTGTTTTTTTGAGACTGGGTTTCTCTGCATAGCCCTGGCTGTCCTGAAATTCACTCTGTAGACCAGGCTGGCCTCAAACTCAGAAATCTGACTGCCTCTGCCTCCCAAGTGCTGGGATTAAAGGCATATAACACCACTGTTTGGCAGGGGACAACATTTTTATCTATAGAAGTTTCAATTAAATTTAAAATAGACCCAAATTCAATCGTTAATGAAGAATAAATGAAAACTATATTCATAAAATAGGAAAGTACTTGAAAAGTGTATTGATCAGGGAGTCAATAACATACAACCCTTCCTTAGGCAACAAGGACTGCTATTATAAACATCTAATTTAAGTCTTATATGGCCTTGAAGAGGTGGCTTCTGAGTGAAATTTATACATGACTCTAAATTCATGCATTATAACACTTGAGTATGTTCAACTTTTAATAAAGTGTCTGGTTTTCCTATGGAATCTAGTTCTTTATGTTTCTTTAAAATTTGTTTTCTCCTTTGAAAAAATAAAAACTGATGATAGACAATGAGAGAGAAGGGAAAAGATTATGTTGAAATAGAAAAAAACACTATAAGAAACTTGCAGTTCTAATTTTTATCAGTATATAGAAATATTGTCAATGTTCTTAATATAAAGAGAATATATGCATTAAAGTGATATTTATTAGATTGACTTAAAGGAAACAGAACAGGCATCTACCAATAACTGCTGTCTATTGCGCAGAATGAGGGTGTATAACTGCTTAGACTACATTACCATGCACTTAACAGCCCTCTCTGGCATTGAGAGCCCTGAGGATTACAACAGAGTTATAGGTCTCTGGTCTGTATTAAATGAAGATGGTTTCAATAAAAAGAGAGTGACAGGAGCTCTATTGGCAATAGTAAGTTGACAACAGTGTTGATAAACTCACCTACACACTATGAATCCAAGAAAGTGGAGCAAAAGTTTTTCTTTCTCCAACTTCCTATTATTTGGACTACCACTTGGAAGTGTTGCCCACATGAATGAGTCTCTTGCCAATTCAATTAAACTTTTAAAGAACAAGTTCTCACTTGTATGCCCCGGACTTCTTTGTAAGTTAAGGCTAGAGCCAGATAAATTGAAATCCAAAAGGAACACTCACAAAAATACATTTAGTGGTGACCAGAAGATGTGGATCGCTTGGATACTCTGAGCAAAAGACAATGAAATAGAGTTAGGAATAATTTCTGCTTAATGGGCTTTATGACTACATGACCAAACTAGTCAGCAAGCCAGAGTGACAGCAAAGTACTTCATGTCAGACTCCCATCAGATAGAAAAGCAAAAACAGAAAGATAGAAAAGACTAGCCAAGATACTTGTAACTCCATTTTGGATGAATCCACTGGGAACCTTGAGATGTCTAAGGTACCTCATATTGCACAGATATGTCCATTCTCTGGCATATACCCTATATAGAGGCATGGAATTTTATGTATCTAGAATGTTCTTACTACAACTGAAGAGCAAAATCCTGTCTTATGAAACAAGTGAGTGCATGCAGGGTCCTCAAATGTTGGGTAATTAGTGTCTTCCGTACACCAAAACATCAAGAGTATTCCCAAACTTTTACGCAGATTTAAAATTATAGAAACAGAAAAAAAAAAAACATTCAGGAATAAGCAGAGTTCTTCTTATACCTCTGAAGGCATTTGTCATACTTAGCTTTAGTTGTTATCTTGACACATCTAGGAAGAGGAAACTTCAGTTGAAGAATTGCCTATAGGCCTGTCTTTAGGGGTAATTTTTGACTGCTGATTGACATAGGAGGGCTAGGCCAACTGCCAGTGGCTGAATCCCTGGACAGGTGGACCTAGGCTGTAAAAGAAAGGTAGGTAAACACGAGCCTGCAAGAAAGTCAATAAACAGCATTCATCCATGTTTTCTGACTTCAGGTTCATGCCTTGAGATTCTGCCCTGACTTTCTTTCACGATGGATTATGATCTGGGAATTGTAAAATAAAAATAAAGCCATTCCTCTCCAATTTTGTATGGTTCAATATTTTATCACAACAACAGAAAATCCGACTAGAACAGCATTCTCACAGAAATGTTTCTTCACATGTTAGGTTTGTCAATTTCAGAAAGGGACACAGCAGAAGTCAATCAAAATGTTATCAGTTATACAGGGTCAGACTTCCTGTTTTCACAAGGATCTAGCCATGCCATCAAGGATCAGATCTATAGGTAAAGTGATCAATAATTTGACAGAGAACCACTCACTCAACAGGTTGTGCAATGCAGCTACGTTAAGGATCTTTATGAAATGTAGATTGCTCCTTGAGAACTGTCAGCAAATTCTTGGTATGAGGATGTTTTCAATAGTTTAAAAAATTCCAAAGCATAATAGGCAGAAAACAACCTTTATCTCATCTGATTCTCGCAAGAAAAGTAAGAGCTGAACGTTTGATTTTTGGAGTAGATAAATTCTGCTTTCCTGTGCTTATTAGAGTCTCACATAATGGAATTATGTGCTGTTGTCATAGTAGGAGATGTGCATCAGAAAGGCTCTTCCCTTATTCCAGGTATCAAGATCACCAAGAGACATTAAATTTGTTCTTTATTTCCTCTTTTGAGCTTGAATAAATCAGTAATTATTGTATTCATTAACCTTTCATATTTTAAATAGTTTTTCATATTAGAAGGGCTAAGATTGAGACAAACGAGACCTTTTTGTTGTGTGGGTTCATGTATCTGCCAGCCTAGAATATTGCACCTAAGCATAATTCTGAAATCATTAAAAGAGAGAAGAGAAAGAGAGACAGAGACAGAGAGACAGAGAGAGAGAGAGAGAGGAGAGAGAGAGAGAATATTACCACTGAAAGAGTAATTGGATCAAAAATTACAGAAGTCAGAGAATACATAGTATAGTATATAGTTTTCAAACTCAAATATAATTTATTATCTTTATTCTTTCACGCATGAACACTTTTATTGTCAATCACATTTTGTTTGATATTCATCTAGAATTATTAACAACCTTGTTATTTCCAAATCTATACCTTCCGTAGCTAGGTCATTAAATAGCCATTATTCTTGTTCTAAAAACAGTAGAAAACTTAAAAATCACAGAAGGTTCTTCCTCAAACTCACTTAAAAATCATAGAAAAGTTTCAAGTCAAGAGAAAATAAGGAATAATTATTAGGAGATATCCCTCTTCCCGAAGTCACTGCGATACTTACTGTCAAGTCTTCTACCAATAATGAGAGCATTAACAATGCAGAGGAACCCAATGTATTTTTTTCACATTCTAGATCGGACTGAACTTTATATTGTTTTTCCTTTTATTAAAAATAATTTTCATTATCATGTAATATACCCTGATTATGGTTTTCAACCTCCTTCCACTCTTCCCTGTTCCTGCTCCTTTTCCTCTCCCATCCAAATCAACTTCTTCTCTGTCTGCACGTTCAAAAATGTTGCTGATGGAAATGCATCTGTCTTCATCTTGCACATGACGAGATTGCTCATAAGGAAGGAGTTAAAAAGCTCCCCAGCCTTTAGGTAAAATTATTATGTCTAATAGTAAGAAAAGTGAAATAAAAACAAGCAAATGCAAAGCCATTCCTTAATCTAACTAACATTTATTGTATTTTTGACATGGCAGTGCCTGTGTCCACTCACCTCACTAAATATATGTTCGTCTATTCCACACAGTGTTTTGAGAAAGATACTAACATCATTAGAGCATCACCCACAAAAAAACCTGGGGGACTTAGTGACATTTCTTGCTCAAGGTGTTTGAAGCCATATCAAAAGTGAACTGGTGTGAATCTGCAGCCCAATTTGAATTCTCTTAAGCCACCACGTGCCATCCATCCATGTGGTGTATTTCATATTAGTGGAAGTTGTTGGTTTGGAAAGGGACCTACTAAACTTGAAAGTAGGTCCAGGTTTCCTTTATAAATAGGCAGAGGAGGGAGAGAGTGTCCTGTTGGATAAGACGTGAGTAGAAGCAATTGTAAAATGCACCATCATTTTTGTGAATAGCTTTTATTATGGTACTTCAAAGGGCTCAAAATAGCTTATTTGTAGTCTAAAAATATTGTCTTTTTTTTAATTTTCTCTCTCCACCACCCCCAATACCATATGTTTGCTTATATCATTTTGGGCACAGCCAGGGAGAAAAGCCGCGTTTCCTTCAGAAGCTCTAATTTGAAGCCAGCAGTGAGAAAACAGTTGCAGTGAGTCCTAAGCGGCTGAAGACAGAATGTGTAAATGAAACGCTGGGCGAGGAAATAGTAAATGCTTAATTATCTGGGGAAACGGGGGTGGGGGGGGAGTTACAGGACAGTCCTAGCTTTACTCCAGGCAAGCTAGAGTATGAAAAATGACCTGCTTAAAAATAAACCAACTTAATTCATTGACCCCTTTTTTCTTCTTCTTAAAACTAAGACCATCTTTCTTCATTGGATACAAATAAGATTTGTCTCCGTGGAATCTGTAAAAAGGATCAGGATTAAAAAATACTCCTGTAGGGGGGTGGGGTGGGGGTGGGAACCAAGTAATGAATGGCTACCTATTAGAAAATTCAAGATAATAATGGAGTCTTCATGGAATGTTGTCACAGAATTGAGGCAGTTTAATGCCTTCTGAGTCAGTGATGAATTACAAACACACAGGCCACAGGGTCTCTTTTTTTAATCAGGACTCCATAGGTTAACATAGCTACAAACAGGTTCAGCTTCGTTTATGTTTTGAAAAGGAATATTCAAAGATTTTCAAGGAGGCCAAACTTGCTGGACAATGCATAAAAGGCTAGGAATGACTCCTTAGGTCACATTCCTTGGTATTTACTTTCCCTCCATAAGCTAAATCATGCTCTAGACACTCATGATGAGGCATTGTGCCTAACCAATACTGATTACATATTAAATTTATATCACATAATTAGAAGATATTAAATTAGAATATATTTTATATAGCAGATTACACAACACAGTGCACACACAGACACACACACACATAGGAAACAAGAAATAGGGTTCATTATATAGGAATGAAGTGGTTTGCTATCTGCACACATTTGTGTACAAAAAAGAGGAACACAGTCTTTTCTCAGAAAAACAGTTCTAAAAACTTGACGGTAGT